>JARFOC010000472.1:149331-199159 GCA_031763485.1 Osmoderma eremita
TAATATATATCTCACCGAAGACGATCTGTTTGCGGTACATAAGAGTACATGTAGAAAACTGCATAACCGTTATGATTCGTTGTTGTAACTGCAATGAGATTGCGCGTATTTGACAATGTGTCAACTAACCCCACGTGTCAACTAACCCCGGTCTCCCATACTATTTATTTCGGTTTCATGTGTGAATTTTAAATTTGAGTGAAAGGAATTAAACATTGCTAACGTATTGTTAATTTCTGTTTCTGGTAGTATACAAACTCTGTCATCGACATATGAAAAATTGAAATCAAATTTAAAATTCACCCTGTTTATTACTGTGTCTATAACATTGTTCATAATGATTTCTGCAATGATGGGTGATATACTTAAATCCATGGGTGTGCCTTTTATTTGTGCGTAAAATCGGTTTTCATATGATTTAAATTCCACGTGTATTTCTGTAGCCAGCAACTTTTTCTCGAAATTGTCCCTCAAAACAACACGAGTATGTACATATCCGACACTCCGATGCGTAGATATGTCTTTAAAAAAAAGCCATTCAAATTTGAACATACATGTAGAGTAACTTTCCTTGTAAATTAACCCGCAATTAGTGAAATAGATACCGTAATAGGAACGATTTCGTTGAGGAAAGCTTAATGTTTAAAATACGTAACACAGAACAATAAAAAAAGCATTGGTAGTAAACTAATAATTAATATAATTAAATAATAATAGCTGTATAAATAAATCTAGCAACTAGTCTGTCTATAATACGCGTATGCCTCCACACAAATTAGACTTCATTAAAGCGGTATCACAATCTAACCTTAATAAAAAAAAGCGAAATAAACGAACAAAAAATTGAATAATTCTCACAACAGTCACACACGAACACACAATAATAACATTCGCATACAAATTGACAGTATAATGAGTCCAATTCAGTTTAATTGACATACCTGAATGGGAGATATGCATACAAGCCGAATTACCAACGTCGGTATCTCGAGAGAGAGAGAGAGAAAATCGAAAAAGAGACCGACAATTTCAGCTCAACGTGTGATTATTACTACTTGTACGCGAATACATATCGTATCGTATCTGATATACCTTTTTTGTCGATTATGTTTTGTATTTTATCTTGTTATGTTTATACGTATGTTGCATGTATGTATATATGTATGTAGGTACGTGGCCAATCTACACTCACCGCCTTTGCCTTTCAATAAGGAGAAAAATTCTCCTCATCGGCATACCTGGTTGTAGAAAAAAAAGGAAATAATTGCAGTATGTCGTGCTAGAAGTTGTTAATAATCCGCAATACTCGGGGCTATATTGTTTTTATACTCGTAAGGAATCTGCTTCTACGTAGAGCCTTATTGACCCAGATTTCTATCGCCAACGCTATTGCCTTAGTGTATCTTTGGAATTAGTTGCACTAAACTACGATACATGGATCCTTTACGTTAGTATATTTTAGGGAACTCTTTTTATGTCCTTATCCAGTAACGGCCACCAACAATAGGATCGAGCTATAGATTTGGTTTTACCAATTCCAAGATGTGACGAATGAAGTTCTGGCAATACATACTTTTTAAATTTACTAGGGATAATTACTCGATAACCCCACATTAAACAACCATGCTGGATGTGCAACTGATCTCGTCGAAAATAATAAGGTTTGAGATATTCCGAACATCCTTTCATTTCGGGCCATTTATGTAAACAATAATTGTATACCTGTGCAAGCTCCCTATCACGTTTTCCGAGGAATTACTTTAAAATCTAAAGGTGAAATATCATCTATATAATTGAAATAACCAAAATCCTCGCGAATTTTGCTTATATCATTCAGGAAGCCGCAAAACAGCATCTACATTAACGTTACTTTTTGAGTTAATATATTTAATATCATGTTGATAACTAGATAATATAAGTGACCATCTTTGAATTCGATTAGCAGACAAAATAGGCAAACCTCTCTTATTACCAAAAATTGTAATTAAGGGTTTATGATCAGTATACAAATACAAATTATAGCTAGTGCCTCCTTCTCAATTTGAGAATAATTTTTTTCGTTTTAATTAAGTGTTCGGAATGCATAAGCAATTGGTCGTGTATCGCCATTTGGATATACATGGGGAATTACCGAAAACGAGTCTTCAGGCGGACAGCCGTATATTGATAGAGTTCAAGAAAAATCCATTTTAGCATCTTCAAAAATTTTAACAAAAATTAATGTCAATATTTCATCGAGGACAGTTCGTAGAAAATTGATGGAACATAATTTCAAAGCTAGATCGCCACGGAAAGTACCACTGTTGAGAAAGATACATCTGAATAACAGACAACAATTTGCACGCGAGCATCTAACCTGGACCACAGACGAGGGTAACAAAAGATGGCGGAATGTCCTATTCAGTGATGAATCCAAATTCTCGTATATACTCCTTTGGAGTAATTTCATCTTTATTATCAAAAACATTACATTTAGAATTAACTACTTTGACACCACCCGGGCCACAATTACAAAAATAATGTGGACTGATTTTGATGTATATGCAGATATATGCTAAATACAAGAGTGTATTTATTATTTTGTCCATAAATGTATATCCATGGGAAATATTTTCCTTCCCGTATATGTTTTTAATCCAACGTTAGTTTTTAATAAACTAATATTTGAAAAATGCTTATCATAAACATCTTTATTAATGATCGATAATTCTGAGCCCGTATCAATCTCCATTTGTAATACATATATAATTTTCTACACAAATATTCACTTTGAAGGGTTTTGTATTATTGCTTATATGATAAAAATTTAAATCTAAATCGGAATCGGTATTTTTAGCGACAAATTTTTTTTTTGAGTTTTTTTCCTTTATACACATGTTGTACTTTACTACGACAAACAGATTTTATATGACCGATTTTATCACATTTACAATTTTTACAATAACAATTTCCAAATGAATTAATAATTTTTACCGCAGCACTTACATACAGCATACCGGCTCTGTCGCGTCGACAATACCCGAGACGTTGGTCGTTCCGACGAATTGCCCGATGATAGCGGATTCGGTCTCTGCTGATGATGCAAATCACCCCGGTATTTCTCTCCGATGCCTCCATGTTCACTGCCAGCTCGTAAGCCCGTGAAAAAACTAACTTTGATTCCGTAAATAAGCGTTCTTTAATTGTTTCATTCTTACATACACAAGTTGATCGCAAAGATTTTCCCCCAGGGAAGTGCCAAAATTGCAAGTTTTCGCCAATTTCTTGAGAGCCGCGACATATCCGTTTCTTCTTGTTTCCTCCGGCAAAATTTATAGCGTTCCGCTAAAATGGATGGCTCCGGTTGTAGATGCTTTCTGACCACCTCAACTAATTTTTCATATTCCATAGCTTCCGGTTTCATATGCGTCGTCACCAACCGCTGCTATCAGAATTGCACTTTTTACGACATCTTCTGTCTTATTTGCCACAAAATGTTGCTCTAATCTTGCAATATATGTATTCCAATTTTTATTTCGTAAATAAAATTATTCAATTTTACCGATTACCATTTTACTTTTAAATTACTAAACACCTCGTCGTCAATGTTATGTTTATCGCTAATGTGGTGTTTGTCGCTGATATATCTATATTGGAAGACGGTCAGCTTTTCAATGCATGTATTTGCCCACAACATATGTATGTACAGTATAAGAAATATTTACATGAAAAGAGTTCCCTAAAATATACTAACGTACATCCAAATAAATAATATCTAATACATTACACTGGTTGTTTCTACAAGTGCAGTGCAAGGTTACGTACTAATCAAATGACCAGCAGTTACTAATGAATGCTATCAAATATATAATTTACTTCCTTTACGATTTGCAGACTAACCCATTACAAACAAAAAAGAAATCAGTGAGAAGACGAATAGATTTTCGGGAACAAATATCAGCTACATATAGTTCAATCACACTCATCAGTTAGGTATACCGATCCAAAAGAATTAGAGTTAAACAGGTTAATTATAAAATTATGTAGTGGATTTTTAGTGTGTAAAGGTTACTTAACTGCTGCAGTTTCTTGCATATTATTTGAATCTCATTTTTGCAACTTATTCATCCAACACTTTTTCAAATCAATTTGTTACAATTGCCTACATGTTAGATACGTTGTGAATATTACTCTACGAAATCAATATATTAGGGCGTTTCTTCTAGATGTATTGCTTCGGTAATAACTTCTGATCTTATTATCACTCAAATTTAATCTGTAAGCATGGGCTGTCATAATTTTAATACTATCCATCAGTTGATGAACACCGGTCATTTTCACGCAATCCAATAAAGCAATAACCGAAATTTAAAATAAAAAAAAAGAGAGAGACGACCACGATCACCCATATATCCATCTCGCCTATCAGCTTGCCCGTTCGCAATCTAAATGGGAATCTGTCGGGGATTGCTCGAAATTGAGGTGAGGTTCACTTAATGGCCCATGGAACGCGACCGTGAGGTTCGTGATATGTACTTGGTCTTTCCCTTGATGCTTTCGTTATATTGTGCCGCGCTTAAACGTGTTCGATGAACGGAGTTTTATATGAAATTTTGTACCGAAAAACCGTACGAGATCAGACCAATGCCATCGATAAATTGTCTTGGATACCGTCGCCTTTTTCTGTTCGATAGGAGAAGCGTATTTTTCTATGTTTAAATGAGGATCACGTACACGATCAGATAAACCCGCAGTCTTCTTATAGATTTCGATTATTATCGATAATTGGCTCCACCTTGAACTTAGTTTGATTAGAAAGCGTGTTGGCTAATACAGGTGCATCTTATAGCTTTATGTATGTATTCGAACGAAGTTCAGATGTTCGCAGTAATCGTGGGGCTTTCATATGCGAATATAAAAAGCACACTAGTGCAATGCGTTTAGTCATCATTTCATTTTTATATTGTTGTCTTACAAAACAACAAATTACAGGAAAATTATTTTAATTACAGTAAGTTCATGCGGGATAAATTGCAGCTAATAATCCCGCGTGTTTCATAGAATTATATTTATATCGTTAAAGAACCTGAGGTATTTATACAGACATCGTTACGTTTATTCATTCCTATACAATACAAACTTATTTACATTCAAGAGAAAATATGTTTAACAATGAAAATATATTTCGGGAATTGGTTGAGAATGGGAGCCGACGTGCTCTTGAAACATATGTACCGAATTTTTATTAAATTAATTTGTGCGGTGTGGATTTTTCCCGATACTGTGTATTAATGAAAACAATATAAACCAACTTGCATGGGGCATTTTGGCTAACTCCTACTGTATCCTAGATTTTTTTCCATAAGATATCGACTGATCAACATTTTTAATAATGTAGAAAGCCGTTCTTTTATTTCTCTTCTGCTCTGAGTAAAAAGAACAAACGATCAAAACACGTTTAAATAATATAACCTAAAAGTATTTGTCTGCAGTTGAATGACGTTAACGAAATCATACATTTCAAGTTATTTCTGTAAATGTTGGCGATGTGCAAGAGCTATTACATTGCAAATGTAATCTTCCGTTGTCGTTATTATTTAAAAATATGTTAATACGTTTATTTGTCCCAGATCTCTACCCCAACTGCATTTATTTGGACTGAAGTACTGTTCTGACGACAAACCACAACACGTTCTGTCTGCTCCAAGTAGAAAGCAGAAGTAAATGGAGATTTTTTTTTGTTAAAACGAACAAAACACGATTCAAACACGTTCAAATAACATAACCTAAAAAGTGTTTGTCTGAAGTGCAACGATTGGTTTCTAGTTAACGAAATCATAGATTTCAAGTTATTTGCGTGTTGGCGATGAACAAGGACTGTTATATTGCTCTTCCATATCACTTAAAAATATGTTGATAATTTCCTTATCATCATCAATACTACTAAATAAAAACGTACTTTTTTGTATTAAATCCATGTTAGCATCATAGCACATGGACCGAATATTGGTATCTGTCAATATGCTTTATGGTGCGTAGGTTAAATTAGTTGTCATTGTCATTTTAAGTTGCCGGACGAAGTTGTTTGTTTGTCCCAAAAAATATTACTACCCTAAGTTACTCTTATTACTTCATTTGGTTCTAATTTCAATTACTCAAATTTGTGGGGGTGGCGGCTCGTCGGGGGTGGCAGGGTAGGCACCGCCCACCCAAACATAATTAATAGAAATGAAAATTCTGAGACATTTAAATTTTATTTACTTTTTAATAATGATAATAATAATAATAATAAATGCTGTGTTTGTGCCTACTCCTGCCCATCCATTAAAAATACTCACCAGTCGCCGTTGCAAATAAAACGAATATTTCAGACTAAAATGCGAGTTATGCATTCACCAACATCCTTTTATGGTGACGTCACACCCCAGAGCTGCCGCCTTGTTACTTAGGTGGTAACGATAGACTGACCACCCACTGAAATGAACTACGAGCCGCCACTGCCTTTAGAGAAATAACAATATCTTACAACTGCACACAAATGATTTCCATTAAAAAGAAAAAAAGTTTAATCATAAAAGCTTAAGTTAGTTTAGTGTGAATGAAAGGGTACCTACTTCTAGATAAATAAAAGACTTTCAGGATTTGGTGTAATTTGTCTTGGCGAAGTACTTTACTAGTGGTAAATAATTATGAGCAATTATTGTTTATAATTAATTAACTAATCATTTCCGATTCTATTTTCTATTTCCAGGATAGCTAGATGTAAACAAACAAAAATAGAAACATCTACAAATAAACCCAATGTGTTATACGTTATTGAAATCAACACTCTTTCGAATACAGTCACCTACGATTTGTACAGTGGCGGCCCGTAGTTCTCTTCAGTGGGTGGGTAGTCTATCGTTACCACCTGAATAACAAGGCCGCACCTCTGAGGTGTGACGTCACCATAAAAAAGTGCTGGTGAATACATAATTCGGCGACTCGTGAGTATTTTTAATGGGTAGCAGTTGGCACAAACACTGAACATTTATTATTATCATCATTATTAAAAAATAAATAAAATTTAAACGTCTCAAAATTTTCATTTTTTTAAATTATGTTTGGGAGGACAGGGCCTACCCTGCTACTCCCGACGAGTCGCCACTGGATTTGTGTCATATTTAAAATAAGAAATTTTGCATAAAGAACTCATTAGTTTCAATGCTATATTGGAATTCTACGTAAAATTCGGTATGTTTACATGAAATGAGCTAGCCAGCAAAATTGTGGATTTCTAGTTATTCGCCTATAGCGCAAGTACAGTTCAAGTTTATTGTGTTCAAGTTCATTTTATTTAAAAAAAAAAGGTAGATCCTGGCGTCACTCGCATTTTGTCCCATTTAATCAACTCTGTATTCTTATCGTCTACAAGATCCCAATGCTGAGCACACTATATGAGGCAGTATGTATGTACATATATCAAAATACGAATGTTAAGAGGAAAAATAAGTTGAATATCTACAAAGAAATCCAAAAGATACATTTACAATACGTGATGATGCATGATGTACTTACAAGAAGCAATAACAGAAGACATTGATAAATTCTATGGAAGAGCTAATTTGGTTTGAGCACATCATAACACACAGAAAGAAAACAAACACGGAATAAAGAATATTGGGATTTAAGCTGTGCATTTTCCTAGATGGGTGTTAGCAATTCACACCTTTTCACACCATACGAGTTATAATAAGAGTTTAATAAGAAAATAGTGAATTAATACCTGATACAACTTTTCCGCTTTAATCTTTAAACGTTCAACTTTCTAATTTGTCAAAATTTCGTGAAAATCGACATCGAATTAATTAAAATGACACGACGCCACACCAACCTACGATCCAAAAGTGAACGTCACATAATAAATCAGTCCGTATCGGAGCGAATGATCAATCAAAGCCATCAAACGCAATCGACAAATCATCGCTTTCGCGAACAAACCCCGGATCGCCGTCGACTTGTCAGCGACACCGTTGGCTCGTCCGTCCGCAATCTCACATACGAAACTCGCAGCGCAACAAATCGACTGTAGGACGAGTGTGCCGCCGACATTAGGATACATATCTCGTTAATCCAATAAATATGATCGAGTGGCCCGCGACTAATTGACAATGGACACGCGTTGGTTGTTGGTGCGGTAGCCGGGCACCCCCGCCGTGCAACAGACGGCCGACGGGATATCGGCTCGCTTCTGCGGCCCAATACAGATCTACCCCGGCCTGTATCCATGCATTGTGTATCTCTCGTTGAATGTATAAGAATAATCCGAACGGATTGAGATTAATGAGTGGACGTATTTGGGTTTATCTGTGGAGCTGTTTTTTATTGCAACTCTAGTACCGGCAACCCTTTATGGTTCCATTATGTAAATGTTTGGCTTTTGGTTTTATTTTCATTCGAGCTGATAGATTGGTGTCGAATATCGCAGCTCAAGTGAAATTGCCAGAATTTAATACATTTAGAACTTTATTTACAGTTTATGCAATAAAAATTATTAACTAAAAATGAAATACCAGATAAGGAAAGAGCAAAGTGCGATGCCTTTTATATTTCGGAAATACAGAACAGAAACTAAAATTAATCATAGTACATGGCTTTGTTGTTTTCCAATCAATTCATTCAATTCCATGAAGATCAATACACTTTTGCGTGCGCTTGAACCAGTTTTCGAAGCATTTTCTCCACTCCGATTGAGGTACCTCCAAAATATGCATTTTGAAAGCATCAACCGCCTCTTCAGCCGTCGAAATTTTTGTTTCATGTGCGGAAACAAAAAGAAGTAATTGGGTGCCCAATCAGTGCTGTACGGCGGATGACCCATCAATTCAACTTTTTCAGCTGCCAAAAATCTCTTGTTTGAGCTGATATGTGAGAGTTCGCATTGTCCTGGTGGAGAATGATCCGTCTTCGACGGTTGGTTTTCCTTATTCTTCCGAGTACTTCTGGCAAACAAATGATTGTGTACCATTCAGGATTGACCGCCGGACGTTGCAGCAATGCTACAGTTGCCACATGTCCGGTTTTTTGCTTAGTGCTTCGTGCGCGAACAACTTTTGTTGGATTTGATAACCTTGAAGTACCCATACGGACGACTGCTCTTTACTTTCGGGCTCATAGGCATAGATCCATGACTCGTCACTTGTTACGGGGTCATAGACATGTTTTGAAGTACCGTGATCGTATTTTTGGAGCAATTCCTTCGACCAACCCACACGAGCCTTTTTTGAACCGATTGTCAAATTATGTGGAATCCAACGCGAACAATTTTCTATTTGAGGGCTAAACGTTGATGCAATTTTGAATGTATCCTGGGCCCACTAATAGCCAAGGATATCTCAATCTCATGATACGTCACATGCCGATCTTGCAATATCAGTTCTCGCACACCATCAATGATTTTCGGAGCAAGAACTGAGTTTGGACTGCCATCACGAAATTCGTCAGTGAATGAAGCACGGCCACGATTGAAATCGTACTCCCACCGGTATACACTAGTTCTTGATGGTGCTTCGTCGCCAAATGCCGAATTAAGTTCATCGATGCACTGTTGTTGACATAATCCAGGTCGAAAATTGTAAAAAATAATGACACGAAAATGTTCACCAGTTAATTCCATTTTTTGGCCAAGATGATTTTTTTAAGCCACTGTAAGTAACACAAATATCGCCTGTACGTCGTAGTGTGTATCGTAGTTTCGTAGTAGATAGTAAATGGTGAGGTCAACTCTCAGAACTTCCTGTTTGTATCCTACATTTATCTATTGAAAAATACTTATTTCCTTTCC
Organism: Osmoderma eremita; assembly: GCA_031763485.1. Classification (NCBI taxonomy): domain Eukaryota; kingdom Metazoa; phylum Arthropoda; class Insecta; order Coleoptera; family Scarabaeidae; genus Osmoderma; species Osmoderma eremita. The sequence continues at coordinate 159,134 of JARFOC010000472.1, forward strand.
ATTAAGCCACTAATTATTAATCCCGTACAAATCCTCATACAGAAAACGTGATCCGAACCCAGTACCCTCAAAAGATTTATACCGAAACGATTACTCACTTTGGGGTTACTTGAAAAGTAAAGTTTATAATAACATGCAAATACGTAATTTGGACCAACTGAAAGATCGTATATCGTACTGTATGTGATGGAATAAACCCAGAATTTATTAGGAACACTCAGGGCTCCTTTCAAGAACGACTTGGCTATTGCGTTGAAACACGGAGGGGAGGACACTTCGCATAACACCTTTGTTATGTTGCTTCGTTTGTCTTAATTAATCGTTAGAATAAAATAATTTCTTCATTTCAAGTTGAAATTTTCACATTCTTTGTTGAAAACATAAGCAAATTGCTCTGTTTTGCCAGTAGAAATTATATTTCCGTACCAGATTCTACTATACTTTCATAATAAATTTTAACAGTTCGTAATAGATTTAAAATGTCTTGGTATGCCGGCAATTTTTCGGTTCAAAGAATAAATTATAGTAGATCCCTTAAAATAGATCTGTTACGAATGTGATAGCTACGTAATAGCGCCAGCGACGTTGTTGAAATTTCACACTGGTGGCATCGTAAACGTTTAACGGGTTGCCTACTATGTCCCTTATGCCTTGACAATTTACTTTTTAATGTTACATATAGGAAAAATGTATGTGTAATGAAATAAAAAGACCACGGTATTCCTGTGAACAATTATTCTAGTAATTCAAGTAATGAAAACACATCGTAGATTGGGAAATTGACACGAGTTGCAGCCTTTCCAATATTTGTCAATATTGGGAAAACATATTTTACACATTTTTTGTAAACATTTATGCTGGTGTATTAAAATAAATAGAAAAAATTAAAAGTTAGACCAGTAATAATAAACGACGAAATATATATGTGGCCCATTTCAATTTCTCGATATATTATATGGCCCGCTACAGAAAATGGGTGCTTATTAAATTGTTGTATTAAAATTATCATCTACTATTAAATTTACAAAGTTGGCTATATGGGAAAGTATGGCTGTGAGTTTCACGACAGTTCTTATTGGTTCCTTTATGAACAAATTGAGTGCACTTTTTCATTTAAATTACCTTTCCCCTTTGATCTGCTAGTTTTACCCGCAAGAAAAATGTAGAATCAAATAGTTTTCATATCTAGTTTCATCTAAAACAAGATGTTTCAAATTTCGAGGCTCTGTGTGTCGTTAAATAAAAGGTCAATAAAAACATTTTTCATGAGTAGTACCGTTAACTTCTTACAATACCTAAAAAAAAGTCACCAGAGGAATCTATCAAATGAGGTCCATGTGATTGCATACAAATTATCTTCATATTATATGTATCCAAAAACCGTATAAAAAAAACCGTATTTATTCATGAAAAATCTGAAAATTACGAATAAAGTTATGTAGCTGAAAGCCAAAGTAATGATAGTAATTGTAACCAGTTAAATAGTGGTAGACACATTTTATTATTTCTGAAATAATATTAAACAGTAAATAAGGGAAAGCAAAATCACGCGTATGAATTTTCAATTCAATAGGAAAAACCCGGTCATCACTTTGCCGACGGAAAATGATAATACCATTCAAAATCGTTACCTAAACGGTATTGCATATACTTTTTAATCTGATCCAACCGCTTGGGAAATAAGAAATAGTTGAAGTAAAATTTAAATCTATTGTCCTATTTAATTAAATGCACCAGTTGAAATTTTTAAAAAATAATACGCCAAAGAATTAATCCCGTAAAGAAGGATTGGATTTCAAATTCTTGTAAAGGATATGTATTTTAAACGTTAGATTATCGTTAATAATCAGCTTTAGGCCCGGCGAAAACTAATGAACCTTAGCGGAAATCTGGATAATTAACATGTATACCATAGTTGGCTGATATCTTATGTTCTTTGCGTCAGCACGCGCTAAAGACTTATCAGGATAACTTCCATGTACGCATTTTAAACTCTATAATGATAAAAGAGACTCACTGCTAGCAATTCCGGGGACGAGTGCCCCTTGTCCCTATCCTTGCGGTCCTCCAGCTTGCTCCTTCCCACACTATGACGAGTCAAAACGGAGAGAAGTGAGACGACGGCGAAGAAAAAAAAATTAACAAAGCAGACCACCAAAATTAACGCCGCGGGGTCTACAAACACTCACGCACAAACATCCATCGAGAGCCGGTGGTAGGATATAGTTTTCTTTTCCGACTGTTTTCAATCAAACAAAAGAGTCACGCATTACACGTCAAAACTTGTACGCATTCATATGTTTTGATTCGAACTGACTTTAATTCATCAAAAGCCACCTTGCTGATCCCCTCTCAGAACTACCCCACCGCGTACGTAAATATCACACTATAATTTGCGTTTTTTCCTCTTTTTTGTTTTATTTTATTACGATGCCCTCCTCTATCAGGGCGGCCATGGATCCGTAAAGCCCGCCCAGTTAATAGCACCCTCAATTATCGCGATAGCATCGCCCTCTGTACGGTACAATTGTAAATACAGTCGGCAGCGCCGTTCGTTTAGTTAACAAGATTGTCGCTAGATGGACACACTATCTAGCCTTACCTTTCCTACTGAAAGATCGCTTAAATTTTTACCTGGTAAATTTTTATTTTTATTAGCAAAAATAAATGAATTTGTAATATATAGCATTTTGAAATTGTTTTGTTTTTCCACGCGGATAAGCTATTAAAAATCGTAAGTTAGAACCCTAACAGTGGGATATTTAAATAATTTTCTTTAATTTGATGAAACGAATACAATTAAAAAAACGAGAGAACAGGAACACAATAAAAAACGGTAAAACAGATACAAGAATAATAAAATAAATATAAAAAAAAATAAATAAGAACAAAAAAATGTAAATTAATTACATTTTTTCATATCTGTTTTACGTGTTATGTTATATAATTGTTACATAAAGTTACATAAAATCTATCTTTAAAAAAATCACTTCATGCCATAATGAGACAATGGATAAAAAAACATAAAAATTGGAAATGGAACAGTTTGAGAATAAAATAAAAAATGTTTTTACCTTCTTTGTGTAGACATAACATCTACACAAAGAAGATTTTTATCTTATATTTTTTATTATTTGCAATTCGTAACTACTGTCTATTAAGTAGTCATGTGTTTATAAACAATCGTTTGAAATTATATTTTCGTACGAAAAATGCAGATCTAATCATATTATGAAAAATATATTGTTGAATACCAATCGTTAACATATCGAATAACGTATTGTCTCCCTTTCTAAATATGATGCCCACATTTACGCTCTTCTAATCGTCAGCTAACTATAATTATACATCTTAGGTGTTTAAAAAAATCCATTAAATATCTAACATAAAAAAGTGCAGTCACCTTAGGTGGACCGCAAGCTAAAACAAAATAAAATTTATTACAACCACCCAATTTTATGCTATTAAAGTTGGTCCTATAAATCTTGAGATAGCATCGATTCCCACTGCCAGTTCTTATTAAACGGTCGGGACTATGATGTTACGTAACGGACGCGAGGTACAAAAAAAAATGTAATTAAGATGGTCGCTTAATTAAAATTTTAATCAGCTTCAATACTCTTAATCGATGGTCGCCTTATTAACTTGTTTTCAAAAAAAAAAGTAGAATAATGGAGAAAACAAAAGAGTTCCAACTAAAAATTTTAAAGTTTATTTGAATTTACAAAAATATAATATTATTATGTACAATATTTACAGCGATTGGTCCCAATGTTGTGATAAAGGCGGAATTAACTCATTACTCGTCATTGTTCTACCAACTGCGGTATATAAAAACCACTGTAACCGGTATAATGATGATTATGATGCAAAGCGGCAGTCGTTTGTACGTTAGTGTGAGATTGAGGTATGGAATTAGGTTGCACATTTTCCTGACCGGCTAGATTGACTTCCTTTCTGGGAGGTTCGTTATCGCCCTGGCTTGTTTTCTTACCGTTCTTGTGCGTCTTAATATGCTTCGCTAGGTGATCTGATCTCATGAAGCGTTTACTGCAGACCTGGCATGCGAATCTTTTTTCACCGGTGTGCGTCCTCAGATGCCTTTGGAGTTCGTCCGATCTGGTGAATCTTTTCCCGCAGAACAACCAATTGCAAACGAATGGTCGCTCGCCTGTATGCCACCTGAGATGCGCCTGAAGGTGTGATGTCTTCCCATACACTTTATCACAACCGGGATAGTGACATATGTGCATCTTTTTCGACAGCGGTTTCTTCGACCCCGTCTCTTCATTCAAACAATTCGGACACTGACATTTGATACACCGCCTCCCCTTAACGAACCCGGGAAAATCAGAAACCATTTCAGGTTTCATTATGGGATTATACGAAAAGCTCATGTACGTATTTTGACTCCAAGGATACTGCGGATGTTGAAAATTCGCCTGTTGCGGTTGAAATCCACTAGTGGCCGTATCAGCGGGCGGTGGAGAATGTTGGAACCAATACTGATTACTGTATCCGTGGGAATAAACGGGTTGGTAGTGTGGCGAATATTCCAGGGGAGATCTAGAGGATTCCAGAGGTACTTGAGATGCGTAACTATCGCTGCTACATGATGAGGTAGATGTTGGGGACGCCCGAGAGAAGGGTTGGTGCTGGTACATTCGCGTGCATGTGGCTGCCAATAAATTTAGAGGAGACATCTGCAAGAAATAAATGATTTGATTTCTGAAATTGTTTAGATGAAACCCTATATAAATCTTAGAGTTATTTCGTGCACGTGAAGTATTAGATAATTATTGGGTAATGCTTATCTTTAAATGAATCAACCTTAAATCTATAATTGCTTTTGTAATTTAGCAATAAGCTCTTGATTATAAACTATTTATAATTATGATTTATTGTGTGTTATACTATATATTATTTTTATCATATTATGTAATAACAATTTATAAATTGATGATTTTTCTGGTATAAATAAACCCTATAAATAAAAATTTATTTGAATGATTCATACAACATTTGCAAAAACCAACTTTTACACATTTTTACCATCCACAAATATCGTTTCTTACTTAAGAGATATAGTTTGGTTCCAAGCCACCAATTCAATAAAATAGAATCCCTATACTTAAAAATTAATTAACTATGGGGGAATATTTGTTGAAGCAATTTAATGATAAAAAATACCCTTACCACCTCGATGAGTAAAGAACTCCTGCATACGTATTTCGGCAACTAAGTTGCCATCCTCAGTAGAAACTACGAAGGAAGATAATGTTAGACGTCGCACTCTGGGAGATTTGCACCACGTATCCAGGAGTTCTTCACTCATCGAGGTGGTAAGGGTATTTTTTATTTTTTACTATTTTAAGCCACCGTATCCTATTTTGTATTTTATATCAATTTAATGTAGCAAAAAATCATTGAATATACGATAACTCCATTGAAGTCTTTTATATTAATAAGAGGCAATTTGTTTAATAACCTGGCAATTAAAATGAAATTTCCAAAAAAGAATGTTAAATGGGCGCAAAAGTATCATTTATAGCCAGTCTAAAAAAATGTCCTTATTCCTAATCATATGAGAATAAGGTGCTCATAAAATAAGGTTAGTTTATGATGTGTCTTAACGAAATACTATAGATAATGCTTCCTATCACTGCAGAAAATTAGAAAAAATTCCAACGGCAGCATGGGGAAAAAAACAATATCATTGATTGGCTCCGTGAAAAACAAATACCAACCAGTGACGATATGCTAAAAAGGACTTGCTGTTCTGCGTGTCACAAATTAAACCGCAGTATGATAAAAGCAGGATTGACGAACTTGCAAAAGAAAAGGGTCGTGAAATTCTTCGATTACCACCTTACCACTGCGAGTTAACTCCCATTGAAATGGAATGGGCACAAGTTAAAAACTGTATAAAAATAAATAATACCACATTTAAGGTAAAAGATTTGGAGGAATTAATTCGAAGAGCATATAGCACTGTAACAGTTGATAATTGACAAAATTACGTCAAACATGTAAAAAAGTATTAAAAAGGAAATGTGTGTAGTGGATAATTTGCAAGATGACATTGAAGAATTTATTATTCATGTAACAGATTCGTCATCATCTGAAAATCAATCTTGTTCATCGACTGACTAAAAGATAAGACAAGACATATGTGTGTGTAATTGCTATTCCTTTCTTCAATATTATTGTATTATATGGAGATTTGTATGATTCCAGCTATTTTTGTTACAAAAGTCGACACTATTATTTGTTAAAGTATTATATATTTTACTTTAAATTTAATAAATTGTATAATACCCCAATTCCTAAATAAATGTTAGAAATGTAAATTACGTTAATGTTGAGAAATAATAACTAAAATTATGGGCTTCTTCACTGATTCTTAAATTAAAAATATATGTTTTTTATATTTTTTTATGTTTTCCTCAAAATATGTATTTTAGCTATCAGAAACCCAAATAATGAAACCGGAAGTAATAATGTACGGCTGATTCGACAATTTGGCAACCGTGTATCGAATTCCCATAAGCTCTGTACTGCATTCGGAGGTTGAGACGATCTATGAGAAGCGGGGAACAGTCAACTTGGATTGTTTATTAGTTTGAAAAGAAACAGTATTATGCAATGTTTCCGTGATTTTAACGACATTAAATCATCTTGTGTCAGTAATGTAGTTTACCGCAGGTAGTAAGTATATCTGGGTAGACACAAATGGACTTAAAAGATAAGATTTTAACAATTATTTTTAAATACATATGATGCATTTATGTGCATGTATGTTATAGAACGGGCACTACGGACTAGACTACGGACGCATATTCGAGTTTACCAAGGTATTGTACAATAGTTTAATGGCAACGTTATACGAAAAATTTTTCGTAGAACCGAATGACCATAATTTCAAGTCAAATGTGATTCTAAAATCTTCGATTATACTTTTTCCTTCCAGTTTGTGACCGCCCATATACAAAAGGAAAAAGTTGTATATTTACGTGTTTGCCATACAATACAACATTACTGATGTTGAGGGCAAATTTAGTTATTCTCGAATCATTCTTTGGTGGTTACTTACTGCATATACTTCCTTATCTTTCACATATTCCTAAATTCACTTTCTTGTAAATACATAATTAGAAACAATCCAAACATAAAGATATATACATACGTGGTTAAAGACTAGAAAACTTGTTTATGTTAAACTTAATAAAGTATGTATATACAACTTCATCTGTAAAAGCTTCATTAGCACTAAATTGGCGGAATCCTGAAGGTGTATATGTAGAAACAAATTCATACAAATTGAATAAATTCATTTCATTCACTTTGTGTAAAATATTAGTAGTAATCGTGAAAGAATTGCAAGGACTGTGGGCTGGTATCACTAATACACAGTATCGGGAAACCGCACAAATTAATTAATTGTGTATTGGTGATACCAGCCCACAGTCCTTGCAATTCTTTCACGAATTATGGCCCTCCAGCCCAAGGAATTAAACCGTTTTGCGAAAGTAAGTAATAAAATTAAGTTAATACAGGCGGATATTTTATTTCTGAAGCGGTGTAAAAAGAATAATGTTTTTTTCCGAAATTTATGAAAGTAAACGTGTCCGAAAATTGTAAAAGACCGACTAATGTTCTTAATCACGCGAAGAAATACTGGCTGCAACATGAAATAAGATATCATTACGCCAAACGTAGTAAATTGGAAGTGGATATTAATTTGTGCGGTGTGGATTTTCCCGATACTGTGTAGATATTATTAGTAGTAATAACAAGCAATCAAACGTATGCAGCCTAGAACCCTATTCAATTGTAACTTTTTAATGGTAAATTTAGGAAAATTATTCTTCTATTTTGAAATATACTTCTTCGAATACCTACACTTTATCAAAATAAATTACTTTTTTCTGAATCTATGCTTAAAAAATGTTAATGTGTGAATTCAGTTACTCACACAATAGACATGTGACAATTAATTATATCGTAGTGAATGTAAAAATTCCGTATTTCTGGTGTTAAAACACTTTTTCTATTTTAATCCATTGTTATTGTTTCACTTATCAAATAGCATTTTCTGTTGAATAAAAAAAAAAGTTTTCCATTTGCCATATTATAGTAAAGCGATATGTGATCGAAACATATTAATAATAGTAATAAGCAATAATTAAAGTACACAAGCAACATTAAACAAACTACATAATATAGTAGCTGCAAAAAGTTGATAACACACGAAAACATCAATGTAATCAAATAAACGTGATGAAGCGAATAAAAATAAAAGTGGTAGAAACAGTCTAACCGAACAGCAAAACCGAATTCCAAACACCAACATTTAATAAATACATAATGGTTAATGAGAGGGTGTCGTGAAGTAAGTACGCCGATTACTGTTATTAAATATCGAATACCACGCACCTGATGCGATTGCGCACTGCCTGACTGATACTCTAACTGTGGAGAAGCCATCATACAATCCACTTAAACGGCGCACTAATAACTGAGATTTTGAGTCTAGGAGGCTGTGGTTGAGATGACGACGGTCGTATTTGTGGGCGTTGCTGCGCACGACCCGTGCGCGACAAGTGACCCGCACTGTCTTCGGGGTGTTCGCCCCTGGCCGATGCCGCCGAAAATTTCGGTCTACTAAAGACAGAAGAAGAACAAAACAAAAGACGGAGACAGACGACGCGACCGCCACGGGTGGCTAGATGGAGAGGACGACACTTCCGAAAGGTCAGGTCGAAATGGATCGTCTGACCGCTAACGTATTTCCCCATCAGCGGTATCCACACACACACACACATTTACGTACATGGCATATCGACTTCTTTTTTTTTATGAACGAAGACGAAGATTATTCAGAATGTGTGTATACTGCTTACATCTGCACTATACCCATCTGTGTTTGATCAAATTGAGTCGAGAACAATTGGAACAGAAAAGCAAGCTTTTGTTCCTGAAATTCAATTCCAAAATCTTGTAAAGAAAATTGAAAAAAGGAATCTGAAATATGGAGATACATTACTTCTTTTAACATTCCTTTGAGTAGTTAGTACTTGTAAATGGATAAGAATACATAATTCAGTGTACTAAAGCATCTTAGCTTTTTGTTTATTGTAACTAGAACCAGTTAGATTTAACTCTCCAATTGGAGAGTTACAGAGGCGAAAATTGACTAAAATGATGTTCATGATCTTGTTGTCTTAACGTAGAATTTCGTTGAAACGGGCAGCGTCGTACATTCACGTCTGCACAGTCTGCTTCGTAATTCAGGAATAGAAGGTGATCTTTAAAATGAGCAGAAAAGATCTAGCAACGTTAATTTTGTTGGTCGTAAATGAATCGGAAATCACGCACTTCGTCTACTAATCGTCATTAGAACCTGAAAATTTTTGGGGCATTTTAAAAATTTTATTACTGTCTATTTCAACTATCGATCAAAGTGTTCGCGTCAAGGCTTGTTTCTGAGCAGCCAGCCGAGAAGTCAAAACGTATTGAGGAAAGCACACCTCTTTAAAATATATTGGAGAACTATTTCAAAAAATGGAAAAGGACTAAATCTCCATATGATTATAATGAGTTAAACGCCTCAGGTCTTTACTTAAGCATGAGATTAAAGCTTCATATAACAACTACATAGTGAAAGCAGAAAATTATATTTTTAAAGATCCTAAGAACTTTTGGCAGTATGTAAACAACAAATTTAAAACGACAAGGATCCCTCGGAAGATGCATTATGATAACCACGTGTTGGAAAGTCTTGAAAATATTGTACAGGCTTTCGCCAATCATTTCTCTGAAACATTTCTGTCAGGGCCGCTGAAATTCAGACAGGATTTGCCTTTTAGCTTTGCAAATTACTTTCACGTAGGTTTTTTCCCTGAGGTGGATGTTTTGGAAAGTATCAGATGTTTGAAGTCCAAGAATACCTTTGGTCACGACGGGATTCCCAGTACATTAATTCATAAGTGCGCAACCATTCTGGCTAAACCTCTTACCATAATCTTTAATTTATGTATACATACAAATAATTTCCCAGAATTATGGAAAGTAGGTCGGGTAACCAGTTTTCAAAAAAAGTGACCAGACAAATATCATTCATTGTAGACCGATTTGTATTTTACATAATTTTGCAAAGATGTTCCCTTCACTGAAATTTTTGAAAATGTAAAGCGTTATTTATAGCAAGCTTCAATTTTCGATCGAGAAATAAACTTAGAAATAAAGATATTGTAAGAGTGACAGTGTCAGTTAATTTAAAAACAAACCTTATTTTCAGCAGTATCTCAAAGCTTTGCTCGTTTCTTTTTCGCTTTTTTGAATAGCTTACACATTTACTAGTGAAAGGTTTACTACCGTTAGAGATCATGTTTGCGTAAAAGAAAAATCATATACTTTATAAGTTTCTGTTAATCGGTACTTTCTACTCAATAAAACCAACGCCAATATAATACGAACTGCCTCTCACGAAAATTCTTCTATAGATCGTCTCAACCTCCGTATGCATTATGGGATATACATTTAATCACAGTTTTCACTGCATATAATATAAAACAGGAACAACAAACTGGTTCATTATCAAGTCAAAAAAACCCAAGAAAAGGGAAGCCATACAATTCAATGACCGATTACAAACATATGACGAGAACACGTGAGCACCTATTCGATGTAAGGTGCATAGTTTTTTTTATACAGAATATGCCGCCTACATTAAATGCAATTCTTGCTGCTGTCAATATTGATGATGATCTCCCTAACTTCAGTCGAGCAACTTTACATAGAATGTTACACGATATGGGTTTCGAATTAAAAAAAGTAGGACGTAAAAGTATATTTATCGAACGAGACATTATTCGATGGAGGCACAGATTAAAAAATTTAGAGCTTCTTCTCTAAATTTCTTGATCTCTCGTACAATTTAGTTCTTGCTATTTGAAATTTCTGTAACATTAATTACTTCAGGTCGAACTGTAATATATACTGATGAATCATGGGTGAATACAGGGCATGCAGTAAATAAAACTTGGACAGGCACTACAATTCAAAATAGTCGACAAGCTTTTGTCCACGGATTAAGTACTGGTTTAGAATCCCCAACAGGGCTTGGACTTCGTTTTACATTAGTTCATGCTGGTGACGATAACGGATTTGTTCCTGGTGCTCAATATACATTTCTCTGCAAGAAAAACACTGTTGATGTTCATCATGAGATGGATTCAGACACACACGAGGATTGGTTTATTAAGCAATTTCTCCCAAATATACCGCAGAAGTCAGTGATTGTTCTTGATAATGCTTCCTATCACTGCAGAAAATTCCTAAAAATTCCAACGGCAGCATGGAGAAAAAACAATATCCTTGATTGGCTCCGTGAGAAACAAATGCCAAGGCGATATGCTAAAAAGGGACTTGCTGTAATGGAACCGGAAGTAATAATGTACAGCTGATTCGAAAATTTGGCAACCGTGTATCGAAATCTCATAAGCTGTGTACTGCATTCGGAAGTTGAGACGATCTATAGTGAAAGGCTTACCACTGTCAGAGATCATGTTTACGCAAAAGAAAAAGTGTAATCATATATTTTATAAGTTTATGTTGATCGGCACTTTCTATTGAAAAAACTAACGCCAATATAATACGAACTGTCTCACGAGAATTCTTCTAGTAGATACAGTATACCCCAGTGAAATATTCCCAAGTGAAAGGAAATATTTTAAAAGCCGCTGAAGAGTCTAATCTAAATATTTGATGCCCATAAATAACAGAATAGTCATCATATACGCATACGTGTTTCAGGAATTACAGACCCAATCGCCGATCTATTAATAAGACATTCAACTTCCTTACTAATGATGAATTATGGACTACTCGCCCACTATATAATTCACTCGCAAATACCCGCTGCAACATCTTAAATTTCAAGCTTCGACACATAATAATTCGATCGTTTGGGCCGGTCGCTCGTATTTCCGGTAATATTTCCTCGGATTCGCCCAATTATCGGAAATTATCGGATACTATGGCATAATATTCAATTAAGACCGTATCTTATTCTTCGGCGGTAGGAACGTTACTCCGGACAATGGATATCCTAACTGAAAGGAGTGTCCGGAGTTTCACGCCTTGTCGACGAAAAGAGAATACAATGCTGTGCGCCCTCTCTCGTCCCTCTTTCTTTCCCGACCTCAGTACGCGTACTATATAGATAATCGAGTATCAGTTTTGGTCACCCTCGGACTGTTGCGAGTCCCGTTTTTCGGCTTGTCCAGATGACGGGGATCCTTTGCCAAATGTGCCGCATTGTCCAGTGGCGGTCGTCAACAACCCCGCGCGGGTCTTGATTTATGACTGCCGAACGGTCGGCGTATATCGGCATGATTTACAACTTCTCGAGGATACCTCGGAGAAGATGGCCCTTTTTGTCGATTGACGGCGGGGGACCGCTTTTTTTAAGCGCGTTGCTAGAGCCAGACCAAGAGCAAGCGGGGCAACAGGCGTCTGTTGTTGTGGGTAATGCTACTAATTATTTTAGTGCTCGTATTTTAAAATGAAGCCTAAACACTGTTCATCATGTTTGTTGTATTTGATGTTAAAAGCAATCTAAGAACGTATTCTGAGACAAAAGTAATATTTATAAAATCACGTATTTAAAATAATAAACATGTGAAATAAGAAAACCTGTACCAAAAACAGCTGGGGACACGAGAGTAGTATAATGTACATACTGAGAGAATGTGTGTACACGGTATTTATCAAAAAGGGAATGACAACACATCGCGACTTCTTTCCACTCGAAAGGAACCGCTTTCTAGATGGTCGTGTTTTTACTGTTGATGTATGTTATTTTCCTCTTTAAGTATTTTGTTATGTATTACGTATTAGGTGTATTTTTATGATCGTACGTCACGTTACGTCTCCTTTAACCATACAGTTGGCAGCATACTTTCATATAATACATTTAATTCAGACATATTGTAAGGATTATTTAGAATTTTTACTAAATGCAAATATATAATCTGGCATTCGTCTTGCGATATCACTGTTATACTGACAATGAGTACTGCTTCCAATGTACTTTTTTTCTGATTTACTGGTTTGCCGGTGCGATTTTGTTATCGGTACTGTTGCGAAGGAAGGAGGGGAGAGCATGTTGAACATTTTAAATAAAACAGAATCGATGCACGATTTTCGGCGCTCGGCGGAGACGGTTCTTGACGTCTCGGAGACGTCAAAGTCTGCAATGGCACATGAAATGTATGACGTCTCCCAGACGTCATTGTATACTAAGGGGTTAAATCTGAATATCAACGAGCTCTGTATCCCCAGCATATTCGGGATCGTTTATTTCTTCTGGTTTTGATTGATAATTTTACCCAATACGAAATTCTTAATACGAGCTAGTGAACCTCTAGCTGTTTTCCGTTGTTGCAAATATTTGTCTGCGTTCAGATTATCTCAACGATTTGACAACTCACTTATTTTAGTTATTTTATTAAAGTCTTTAATAATTGAATTCAATATAAATTCAAATATAATAATTGAAATATTCAACAAAATTATTTATTTATGTATAAACCACATCTTAGTTGATGGTTAAGTTTGTAAAGATTTATAACAATTAGATACTTACAAAAAATGAATTAGAAGCGCTTTATTACCCCAACTTAATATATCCTCTTAAAAGGAAAAGCTATGGGTGGTCGAAATTCCGACGCCACTGCTTTCTGCAATACCCTTCAATTTATTTAAACCAAATGTCAGGGGCACATAAAATGCATACTTATGCTAAGATTTCACGGTTTATTGTAAACTGAGAGGTCCAGAAGTGGTTTTCCGGGTGCAAATTTACCACAGGGATTAGAGGCATCTATTTCTCGAGAAAGCTCTTAATCTGAAATATGGTAATTTACAACACCCCCCAATTGGTTTCCAGTCAATGTTTATTTATACGAAAAAGCTTCTGTTCGGTGTAATTGGATTTTCGCCAGCTTACCACGACTTTATCTTTATTCATTATGTTGTTAAATTTACGACATTTACCAGCATAAATATAAGGATTACAGCTCGAGATTTTAAACCAATTACATAAACAGTAAAATTAGGTAGTAAAATGCTGTCTACCTCACGCAACCGACACTTTTAAAATTACAGCCAGAACCTATAAATTGAGATTTCTTTTTTAATCATGAGGGCGCCGAAAATTAAACGCGATATTCACTTATTGTTTGCGGCATCGCTTTAATGAATGACATGTTTGCTCGCGATTCGATGCGCCTCGCCTCGGCTTGAGTTTATATCATTAATCTTACTGTCTCGCGGTAGTTCTTTCTGGCCTAATTTTACGAAAATAATCACGCCGAATGCACACACACACTCTTAATAAAGTATCCCGTAAATGTTCGGGTACTTTTTCTCTCGGGCATCTGGTCAGGTGCTCAGCGACCCTATACAAATATCGGTGAAAAAATCGCTTTTGTTGGAAATATCGGGTGTCAAGTAGGTTCCCAGGGTTATAAAAAGTTTAAAGGCCCTTTGCCAAGTAGGTAACCATTACCGTGTTACAAATTTCAGGTGTACAAAAGTCTTACACACGGCGTTTTACGTTAGAGCCGTGCACTTGATTCCCTGTTTAACAGTGACACCAAACTGTTGAACTTTAATAGATATCAAGGAAAATTGTAGATACTTTATGTTTCTTAAATAAATTATATTTTATACGCAATCTTTTTTTGTTATTTTGTTTAAACCTACCTTAGTACGAATTTCATTAAAAACTTTTCTAATAAATATCTTTCATTTCATCAGCTAATTCGTTTCACAGCCACTGGTTTAATACAAACCTATGAAACAGTATGACGCTTCCAAACAATACCCGATGTGTCATTCATAAAATTCCTGTAAAGGGCGAACGAACAGCGGGGCGCCAGAATTCGCCACGGCCTCTGACAAGATATGCGGTTAAAAACTCTTACAATCCAATACATTGAGTGCATTCGACTCCTACACACAATTGAAAATTTACAAGGTTAATTTAATAATTACAAAACCTCCATCACCCTTTTATCGAGTATTGAAGCATGCTTAGATGGAATAAAAATATTTAGTTACAATTTTGTGGAACGTGGGAGCGTAGTACTTGTACGAACATACTAAACTACTTTTACCTGTCAAAAGTATTCAAATGTATGAATTTGAAAATAAAAAACTTACACGTATAAAACGTTTGGCAAAAAAAAGGAATAGGTATAAGAAGAAAGAAAGGTTTACCGAGAAACTGCTAATGGGAAGTGATGATCTAAATTGGTTGTTCCTTATTTAACAGAAGAAGATCAAGAATCAACCATGACATGGATATTGCGGTCGGTACCTATCGTCCAGAGCATACATTTCCAGTTTATGGTTTCGTTAGACACTTTTGTCTTTGTCGGTGTGTTTTTAACAACAGGGGGCAAGCATTTTGGGTCAGCCAATATTACTGACTAACAGATCGCCTTTGTTTTATGCCGAAATATATTGGTTTTTGTAATTATTTCTAATATTCCGTTTTGTATATTAAATCTGTGGTGGTAGATTTTCATATTTGAATCTTTATTATTTCTATATAAAGATAGAACAAAGTATTATATATACAGAGTGTCTGTAGGAAAACGAAACACCCTGAATATTTAACAATCAAGAGTTTTTGTATATAATCGCTGAGACACGTCAACCTTTGATCGAAGGGGGACAAAAAAATTTAATTGCACTAGGGATTGAGCGATACCTCATTTAGAAGCTTACGTAATTTGCACCTATGTTAGTGCAGCCCACGTTTTAAAGGAAGAATTGCTCTTATGAACCATATCCGTCCTTTTCTATTTTATATGTATTTGTATAAGTTTATCCTTCTCTACAACGGGGATTGTAGAAAAGGATAAAGATATAGTTATTCGCAAGAATTGTCGTTTACAAGTATAAGATGAACACATTCAAACACTTGTCAGACATAAAGTTCACAGCTTTCTTGTACGAAATATTCCACCCACGATACCCATGATATTAGTTGCAGTAAATACTGAAGTAAATTTAGCCAATTTTTCAAGAAATACGCTGTATAGGTTCTCAACCGACATTTGAAAAAATTGAAAACAGGGCAATGATTATTTATGTGCTATTAAAATGAAGGGAGAAACATTGTTTTTACTGATGAATCGTCGGTGAATACTGGACATTTCGTAACAAAAGTATGGACTGACAGCACAGTAAGTACGTCTAGAAAAATATTTCTTGAGGATTATGCCTGTGTTTATTTAGCAAGGTTACGAGAATTTTTCAGTACACACTGACATTAAACATGTTATGAAAAGTATTTAATATTCAGCATAATGGTTTTATTTTACTTATATTTTATCAATTTTAGTTGAAGAAGAAAAGTGGAAATTAGACGAGATGCAAGATGAACAGAAAGAATTTAAAGTTAACATTGGCCTTATCATTATCATCTTCATCGTATTCCGATACTAAGTACTTAATTTGACACATTTATTATAGAAATGATTTTTAATTATTATAAGCATACTTAGTAAAAATACCCTTACCACCTGTTATTCAAGCGGTGTTCTGTGTGCTGCAAATCTCCCAGAATGCGACGTCAAACATTATCTTCCTTCGTAGATTCTGCTGAGGATGGCAACTTAGTTGCCGAAATACATATCCAGGAATTGTTCACTCATCGAGGTGGTAAGGGTATTTTTTATTTTTACTATTTTAAACCACCGTATCCTATTTTGTATTTTATATAAGCATACTTGAGTATATATATATTTGTAAATTTATAACATGTAGATCTATAAGTAAAGATGGCAGGTATAGCAGGTGTCCGACTTGATAATGGGAATACGTGGATTCCCATTATCAAGTCGGACACACAATCCCGAAACACGTGTCGTCCCGAATTAATTAATACTTTGTGCGGGAGGAGTAATCCGAACAGTGTGTTTAATGTAGATCTACACAAGTTTTTCTATAAATAAATACAATATGACACGCGATTAACACCAATAATAGGGAGTAAATTTATTTGTTTTATTTATTTGTATTTTGATATTGTTTCCTTTTGTTTAAGGTTGGGTATGCCCGTGGTATAACAGTCATCATTCGTATAAGAGTATAAGAACATGACTGAACATAACCTATAAATATAAATCTTTCTACGATAAATTCATGAACTGACATTTATGAGTTGGCAACATAAAATTTACTCACGTGTTCAGAACGACAACATATGGAAAATTAATTATCTAAATAGATTTGGCAACGTGGGGTACGATCTCCATAAGAGCAATACTTCGTTCAAAACTTGAACTGCACTATATATATAACTTTTCATCGACCGTTCCGTTTTTGAGATATTGGCTTTTTTTTAATATTTAAGGTATACAATAGAAACTTCAAAGAAAACACGAAATACGATGAATACTTAAGAATCAAGACCTTTTTTTATACAAAATCGCTTAACATCGAAGGGGATTAATTTTTCTATCTTCAACCCCCTAGCCGCAGGTGTGCCAACGTCAAAATTGTTATCGCACTTCAATCAAAAACTGACATGTCTCAGCGATTTCATAAAGTCTTGATTCTTAAATATTCACTGTACTTCGTTTCTCCTTCCACATTTCTCTTTTGTATATCAGATATCTTCAAAATGTAATTTCCCGAAAATTAAAGTTACCTATACATCGTTCTATTGCAAATTGTGTATGCTTTTATGCTTTTACCTATCTTAGATCATATAGATAATATCCTTATAATATATATGATTTTAACCCATCGTGCAATTAAAACATTTTGGGGATGACACTCCTACCAAATATTATATTAATGTAATATTTGCCCCTACGACTAGAGGGTTAAAAAAGGTTAAAACTATAAGATCATTTGTTCTCTAAAAGGAAGAAACCTAAAAGTTATACATAGTTGCAAATTACGTAAGCTTTTAAATGAGGTATCGCTCAATCCCTAGTGCAATTACAAAAATTTCTCCCCCTTCGGTCAAAAGTTGAAGTATCCCAACGATTTTGTAAAAAAGCTTTAATTCCAATATTCAGGTTGCGGTTTCCCCGCGGACAGCTGTATAATAGGTTCTGTCATAATAACATTGCATAGCATTTACCCTTCATTTACTGATCATGGTAATTTGGTTCGTTGTTCAAATAAAACCAAATTTTGATTATTATCTCTAAAACACAAAATTGGTTGGTAACACGTAACACTATAAAGTTAGTCTTATAGTCTGTCAAATACAATAAAGTTGTGGTTATATTTTCCATATTTTGAACATCATTCATTAAAACGTTTTATGTAAAATTTATGGCTACGCGTTCACTATTTCCTACAGTATTATGTTCCCTATAACGTGAAGTCTAGATGCAATAAGATATACATATGTGCGTTGATAAATATAATTAATACAGAATATTAGTTTACCGTTAATTAAATAATTATATATAAACAGCTTGAAATATTGGCGCGCTATGGGAAATAGTAAAGTTATTTGCTGTATTTTTCTTATAATATATTCCTGGAATGCATGCACAAATGGTACGTATATAGTTTCTGTTCTGGTAATTGTTGCTGACAACAAAATCTTTGTAGCTTGGTCTTTCGGATTTGGAGATCAAAGCGACAAATGGAAAGGTAATTGGTTTCCGCATGCCGCTGGAGAATTAGATACAAATGAAGTGGTAAATTATACACATGCTAACAATGATTTGCACGATAGTCATCACGGGATTAAAATGGGTGTCCCTTCTACGTATTGTGATGATGGTAAAGTAAGTTCACAGTGTAATATTTACTTTTCGGTGCATTGGTAGTGTTTATGAATTCATTTTAGACAAACTTAGAGCAAGATTGGCTTGATGATCCTGTTAACTACACTTGCTACGATGATAAAACGTTATACCTACCAAGATATGACATATATCCAATTTTTGTAGCAGACCATATACCTCCATACTATTCAGTGAGTGAGGATTATATCTGGTTTAAAATTATCATATTTTTATATTTCAGGCACAACACGAATGTATGAAAAATAAAATTTCTTATGATTCCGATATTCCAACATTGTAAGTTAATGAATCTTGTTCCTTTTTTTTCACATCTCGAATATTCTTAAATTTGTTGACAGTGGAACACACAGGCCTCTTTGGGCCAAATATGGATTATATAAATTTTTACCTAGACAAAGGTGGATTCATAATTTGGAACATGGTGCTGTTGTAATGTTATATCATCCTTGTGCTAATAGACTGGAAGTAAATTTCTTACGTGAATTAGTAGAAAAGTGCTTATACAGACATATAATTACTCCATATAATTTACTGACTTCCGAAAGAGTAAGTAATTTTTTAATAATATTTTATATTATAAATTTTGGTAAATGAATTCTGTTATGTCGAAAAAAATTTGCTGTGTTTGTTAGAACAAAACAAAAACAATGATAAATTGTTGGGACACTTCAAGTGCCATCAACTTCTATATTATACCATTTCAGCCTCTAGCATTAGTTGCATGGGGCAGGAAACTAGTGATGTCTAAAGTTGATCCAATCATGGTTCAGGAATTTATTATTAAATCTGCCAAGCGCGGAGCTGAGCACACACCAAAAGATGGTCAATACGATTATGGACTGTTAGATCATGCAAAAGTAGTAAGCACCCCAAATGACGATGTCCTATGTCCAGATCAAATAAATGGGAATACTATGGAATAGTGATATTTGATCCAACCTATCCTAGAAAAATGATAAGGCTAACATAAAATTCCAGCAAATTATTTGCACAGTAAGTGTTGTGCTTTAGCTGTTTTATTAATATATTAAGTAGCATTATTATGTATAATTGTACAAGTTGTAAAATGTATTTAACGTAACTGGAAAGTGTATCCACATATCTTGGATCCCTGTCCTTGGTTGTGTTATTCAAAAGTGACATAATATCTGTGATTTTTTCATATAGGATTTATTTTTTTAAAACTATTTGACCAACGAATCTAAACTTAACGAATTATTTCCTTTCTCTTTCTGTGGAGACTATTTTACAAACAAATTTTTGAAGCCTTTACCAATTTTACTATGTATACTAAAAATACCTTAAATCCTATATACTGATGTAATTTTAGAGAAATGTATTTACATACGTTATTGAAGTGTTTTATTTGCATCCTAATTTTTAATCTTAATAATTTTCAAATGCCTTTCTCACTCAGCACATCCAGAGGATGTCTTAATCTCCATAATATGTAGTACAAGGGTAGTCCGTATTCAGAAAAAAAAAAAAACGCAATAATAATATCTATAATCCATACAGTAATTGACCTTTCTCAGGAAAATAAGACAAGGACACGTTATTGAATTTACTAAAAGATAGAAAAGGATGCAACACCCACCGGTGTAGGGAAAGTCTACGGTGAGAAAATCTTTTTCTAACAGCGGTTTGCCGTTTTGTATTCCAATTGGAGGATTTTATCTACTGTGAGTGGCATCTGTTTGTTAAACACAACTATTACACCTATTGTACCTATTTTCCACGCTGCGCGCGCAGTCCAGGTAATTTGAGAAAGGTCTATTGCTGTAACATGCACATAAAACAAATATAAAGTATTGATTACATTTCTGAAATAAAAATTCATAAACACTAGCATTTCTCTAAATGGTAACTTGTTTGAAATAAACACAAGCTCCATCGATCATGGTACCTACTTGTATAGGTGTTAGATATGCCGATAAGCATACAAAATTGCATTATTTCGGAACATGTACCACGTGATTTACGAATATGCGTCATCAGAGGAATGCCATTTGAAATTTAGTTGTTTATTATTATATCAACGAAGTGCAATGTTGTTTTAGTCCTATAATTGTAAATCTTTTAAATTATACCCCAAGTTTACTACTAACTTTGAAATTTTACATGTATTGGGAAAAAGAAACAAAACTTAATTTGTTTGAGTTTAAAAATAAACAAATTAAATAGTTTAGTGTCCATACTGAATAATCAATTAGAATTAAACAACTCCTCTTAAGATTACTTTGGATGAATCCATACATAGAAATCCTTTGTACGATGTAACGCTCAACTACACCACACATTCCAGACAAGCGATCCGTGTCCACATTTCTTGTGAATAAATCTAAACTCTAAGATATATCCACGATAGAGATCATGAAGATATTGCATAATTATTTGTGCAAATAATGTCTAAAATATCTTATAAACATGTCCATATGATGTTGAGAATGGATGTCTTTTTAGGCAGACATTTGCACATATATCATACATATAAGTATGCTCAGCTCTCACCGGGGTGCGAAATATATTGTACGTGGCGCAATCTGGCATACTTGCATTTATCCCCGTTGCGCGCAACGCCATTGCACGTATATGTGAATCATTTTGTATCTAGGGTTTGTTCTATGGTTGAAATGGGCGAACCTTGCTCTAGTCGGCAAATTGCAGACGAAATTGGGGTCAGTAGAAATACAGTGGAACGTATTCATAAGTTCAAAATTGCCAGGTGATTTTTCTCAAGGACAATCAACATCTGGTCCGTGATATAGGGACCCGAGAAGCTTAACGTTTGGGTGATAGCATTATAGGACCATTTGTTATCGACGGCAATTTGAATGGAATGAAATATTTGAATTTGCTGCGAACGCAAATTATTCCCGCTATCCGTCTACTTAACCCAGACTTTGATGCACTTTTGTTTATGCAAGACGGCTGTCCCGCGCATAACACCAGATTAGTAATGGAGTTTTTAGAAAACTAATCGTGTTATTGCCGGGAAGGGTACGATACCATGGCCACCTCAATCATTCGACCTCAATCCCTGCGATTTTTTTCTGTGGGGTTATGTCAAACAAAATTTTTAGTTTTGCAACAATAGAGAGCCTACAACAGTTGCAAGTAGAACTGTTCAGAATTTCTGCGACAATAAACCCTAGAAATCTCGAGCCAATGAGGCGGGAGTTTTACGATAGTCTCGGCTGTTGTTTGGCCGCGGTTGGTGGTATTTTCGAACCCTCCATAAAGTAACATTCTTATTAGAATATCAATGTATTTTGTATAATTGTAGAGTTTATTTTTCCGTTGTTTAATTTAATAAGAATCGTCGTTTGTTTTCCTACTTGGAATTATTTTTTAGTTCTGTATCGCATAGCAGCTACAAAATGAATATAAGAAACTGTACTTTTTACCGAAATCTGAGAGTACAGAAAAATTAGCAGTATTACGTGATTCAGCGGATATGCGGGCATAGCCGTGCTCGGTTTATGATATACTGCGACTGGGTACCTCTCGTTGTCAATGCGCGGTTGCCATTCACAAAGCAATCCCCCGTTCCGATGTGGGCATACGTGTATGTATGATATGCTAGACATCTATAGATCAGTATAGATATTCTGGGTATTCATATACATTATGTGCTATGTGGGTTGGGATAAATGAATAAAAAACATATTTTAATATATGGAAGATATTATAATTAAACTTCCAGTTTCAAATGTATATATCATAGATTCAAATGAATTCCCTAATTTAGAATATCCATAAGATGGCATCGATTCTTTTACAAAAACATCGTATATGCTGCTATGTATATTTATTTATATATATTCGGTACTATATTATTTATATTTATATATATATAGAAAACAATCACATCTACAAATAATATTCATATATAATATCTATAATAATTATTATTGTCTAAGACATATTCACTTGTATAATCAATATGAAAGGGCATAATAAAGTAATGAAGTGAAATTTATTTCATTTATACTATCTATTAGTATGTAGATAACGGCCATGTAATTATATTTACAGAGGTGTAAATATATGAGCAGGAGGATTTTGCAGAATAAACAGGTTAGAACATTAAAGGTGATACCATCTTACGGATTTTTAAGACATGCACATTCATTTTTAAGACATACAAGAGCGGACATTGACACTGGGTGCAAATAATTAGAAATGGTCACAACACACGAGTGACAAGGGCCAAGCCGTGACTTCCATTGCTGTAATTTCGACAGTCAAACTATGAGTTTCCACTGTGAAATTGCCACGATCGAAATCCACGATTGCGGGCACATGTTCTCAACGATTAGAAAGGAACTATAAAAATTAAAAATAGGATTCTCATCTAATAGTATTCACGTGTATTTATATAGTGTATCTTTTATATACAACATATTTCATTGTTTACTATCTTTTATCTTCCCAGAGTTCTTTGTTTTAAAGATTATGACAAGGGCGTAGCGTTATGAAGATTCTCGATACTTTTACAAACTACGAACATGCTTTTATTGCTTATTTATATTACGTTATTTCTTCGACATTGTGTTCAGAGTTTAAATATAAAAACAATTGTAAAAAATAACGAATCAACTCCTGTTATTAATGTAATAATATGAATAAACTCCGGTTATAGTGGAATTGTTATTTTTTAAACATTTTTAGGTATAACAGAATTCCATATAAATTATTTCTGTTTATTGATTCATTAAAAAACAAGATTTTAATTAAAACTCGCGTAATACTGCCATAATCTTCAGAGCAAAGGATTTTTAACTAACGCACATATTCTCATAGAGAAACAAGATGTATATAAATAATCCAAATTGGATCATCTTGGTATAAGGGATTAGATTTTGTGCACTTATTTCTTTTATTAAAAAAGGACACATTCATTAATCACATATTCTACTCCCAACAACCAACGAATTTTATAAATTTTTTGAATAATTTTCCAGGTGTGCTTTAGTGAAAATAAATTAAATAACTATTTTACTAGAATCCATACTAAACGGTTTGTTTATAACAAGACTGCTGATTTCGAAACTCGATGAAGTACTGTTTGGTTGCGGGAGTATTCGTTATTTCATTATTACAATAATATTGCCATGTTTGTACAGTGAGAATTACTACTAAGTTTCTTAAATGAAAATAATTACAGTTAATTTTCATAATGAATTTGTGTATACATGTAATGCGAACACACATCGTTTTTTTTAAATTATTTTATTTTAAAATAGCCTATCTAAAGTATTACTACGTTTTAAATCTTGAAAGATCCTAAATATGTATGATAAAAAGTTTCAACTACTATAATAATATCTCACTTTGACGCACCCACACTTAAAAAGATGCGATTTTTTTTACAATTAATTACTTTGTATATATAGTTTTTATTTTTATTTCCAATTGACACTTATAAAGTTATGAATTAATTAGATTCTCATATTAGTATTTTTAACAGCAAGGTAGTGCTCTGCTTTGATCTTCAAGATCACTAAGTGACTAAGTCTCAGGTTCTTATTCTTATGATTTCTATTGTAACTTTATTGTATATTCGAACACAGTGAAAATACATATAATGTAACACAAAAAATAAAATCGTGCAATATTTATAGAGTAATTTCAAAATTGGAAGGCACCCATGAAGAAACGCATATTTATACTAAACTGAAAGGTAATGATAGGACCGAGAGAGATAGACATACACAGTGATCAATCTTAACTGTCTGAGGTTGGTATCAAAAAGGTCCTAAGATTAGTTATAAACTATTATATGGTTCATATTCACTTAAATACAAGAAGCAAAAATAATAATAACGGCGGTAAACATGAATGACAGTTGACAATCTACGAAAGTAAATATTAGCTATACCTGACGCGGCGAACAAATGCAGTGCCGGCACTGCATCTGTTCGCCGCGTCAAGTATAATCTAACCAAATCTAGACACTTTTTTGATACCAACTACTGACAGTTGAGATTGATCGCTGTGTATATGTAATACCATAGCTGCAAATTTGGACTGCATCATAGCATGGTTGTCGTTCAGCTGTTACTTGTATATCGTTCGTCAATATTTCTAAGATGGAATAATATTTATAACGTCACATGGTTCGGGTAGTTAAGTACCCTCCCAGTTTGAAACTACAGTACGAGCAAACACTACATTTTCTGTTATTAAATCGCTTCATTTTCAACTCTTCGATTATACAAGAATGTTATTTGGTTTTTGCATATCCGATTTATATTTGAATTTGACGGATATCTTCTCTTTTTATCTTAGGTGTACGTACAAGAATAAGACCTCTGAACTGGAGCTACTGCTACTATTTCAGATCCAGTAAAAAATTATCTATATAGACATAGCTATAATATCGAAAGACTTTCATTATATTAGTTTGTTTTTACATTCGTTTAGAGATCCTTGAAAGCCTTTTATTTCTGTTTCATGTAATTCAAATTACATTTGAAGTTCAAACATATGCAACTATAAAACAACGAGAAAGAACTAATAGTTTTCTTATAGAAGGGCATTGCTATTAAATCATCGGAAGACCTATGTAGAGGGTAGTATCGGTAATCAGAAACGATCAATAGTATTTTAATACACTATCCAAATTTGTTCTCTCTCTCTCACACACACACTCTTTATACTGTGCTGGTGCAAATTAAATGAATACCTGATTCAGAGAGTGTTTTCCAATATCTAAAGAAAGTATTACCATTGGACAAGGTGTTTTCCTTAATATTCTTAACTCGTCTACTTTGCTCATGTTAAAATAAACGGTGCTTTAAATTTGTGGGAATTTAACCAAGTAAAAGCGTAGGTACCAAATTTCGTTTAAATTGATTTACATCTTCCATCGAATACTCTTATAAGTTCGTCCAAAACATCGTGATCAGTCTACTAAAAATCACATTTGCGGTACAATGGTGTTCATATAAAACATCGATGATTCGTAGAATACAGAATGTTAAGTTTGTCTAGGCGTGTCTTGGTTTTCTACGACTAGGGTAACGTTTAACATTACAAAACGACCTACTAAATTTCGACATCTAACGAAGTATAATCTATCAAGAACGTAGAAAATGGTGCTAGATTCATATTTAAATTAGATAACATGGCAATTTTAAGAATTATTTTATTATAGTGCAAAACTTTATTCTAATCGATAACGAATCTTTTGCAAAAGGCAATAAGTTGGCGATAGTTGATAGTAAATAATTTGTTGGGCATGTTATAAGCACAATGTGAAGTATTTAGCGAAATGCAGCACTAATAGATTTTATACATGTTTACATTTACACTATTATAAAACATTAACGTTTCTAACATACGTATATACTTGGTGTTTCACTTACTTGGATAAAAGACTTTCGATGTTAATATTTATTACGTCACTTTCTTATTTCTAAAAATAAATGTACTGAAATATGAAAGGAATGAAAGTTAACTGTACATGTATCTAAGATTATATAATAATATAGGATATTAATTCATCACTAATTTTATAAGAATAAATTTTTATAACACATTAAACAGTTAAATACAGTTAATAAGTAAACTATAGTCAATTTCCCCTTTAGAAAACATCACAATTCCATAATGTTAAAAAAATAAGTCATTGCAAAAGCAGACTTTGTTATAACAACTTACTAAAATACATAGTATAATCATGGGAAAATTCTGTATTTTAATGTTTGGCTTACATTAAGATGTCCCTTTATTCACATAACGCTGTCAACTGTCAACATATGTAATATCGCCGATATATAGCTGGTAGTATCTTATGGATGAGTAAATGATTATAAAAAATTAGAATTAACAAAGTATAGAACATAATACTATAAAAATAACCACAACGAGGTAATCTTGTATTTTAGGCACCAGAGTCGGGCGCATGCGCCAAATACTCACAAGCCACACCCCCAGAGATAATATAGTAAGGATAGTTGGGGCACTTAACTTTAAAATCGTGTGCCTATCCCTCTAGTGGTCTGCGAACCCAATTAAACAGATTACCGCCTCAAATCTAATATATTTCAAACTTGATAGGATGCATAATGCCAACCAAAATTCTATTCATTTTTGTATACAAGCTTTTTTTCACATGTCATTCACAAAATGTGCCAAAAAGTGTATGCATTCTGCCGTGCAGATTTCTAAGTAGCACATGTTCCAACTATAATTCTGTTCAGAACGTGAGCGCACAAGTTGCGCAAAAAAAACACGCATTGACGATTTCGATTATTCCTGAAAGTTATATTTACAATTGCAGTTAAACTTCTTACTTACCAGACGGAATACCATAAATACACTGTTCTGATTACTCCTGCCGCACTAAATTGTTAAATTTACTAATTTTTTAAAACAATAACGCACCAACAGCTTTAACAATAACATTATTTACGTACTGACTTCTACAATAGTAACTTATAGACTAAAGTCTCTGAAGGAAAACAATTCGCTCTAACATTAATCTACCCTACTCAACAAAAACATAGCCATTAGGAATATAATTACACTAAAAAGCAGTCGGGTCTAGATACCTGGCGATGAATCATCTTCAACTCGACGTTAACAAAATAATTAATTCGCGACTTGTCAATCTTTATAGACGCAATACACAATAATAATGAAAATAACGATAATGATTAAACAATAAGTAAAAACCAAAAGAACCACTAACAACTAAAGGAATTGTAATATAAATTTAAAATACTCTATGCAGACTTCTAGAATTTTACACTCAGAGCCGTCTTTAGATAAGTTTTGCACTCAGAAGCAACCCCTGGTTTACACCCTCCCTGCACACCCCTTTCTAAGGGGTCACATCAAAAAGTTAACGAACCAAAATACACGCCATAGAATTGATAAAGATATACTCGCAGTATCTAATAAACCTAATGAGTAAATAATAAATAATTTAACAAACTATCTATATCTCGACTTGTAAGGATTATTAATATTAACTACCTATAAATAAATGGTAAAGAAAAATAAAACAAGGTGGTTATTTACAATAAAAAGCACGTTTGTAGTATTAATACATAGATGGCGCAATCTGTATTAAAACCAAACATATATTTAATTTTGAGGTTTTTTCTGGTCATTTTCAACAGTACAAACAATAAAATTTCTTTAAAGTCATCTACATCATATTTTTTTACACACATCGATTCCCAATTTCAAAGAGAATATATAGTCTCATCTTTACGCATGGGCTAGAGCCCACCGCGCCGCGATCAATAGGGCCCCCAAACCTAAGCGACAGCAGCGGAATCGATGGTAATATTTTCAATCACTATACAAGATTCGATTACTATTACAAGGTTTACATGCTGGTTGCTAGTTTAGTCTTAATAGATTTGTGAAAAATTGTTTTGTTTACTTTTCATACCAAACTATTGGAAATTATTCGTTTCGCCCAACTAAATTGTTTACTGTTAGGATTTGATAAATTCTTTGCTTGGTCAACTAGATCGTTAATTAAGGATCGATTGTTTGTGGCTGTGACGAATTTGCTAAAAATCTTTTACAGTGACATTAGCACAAAAAATATGGAATGCACCTAACAGAATATTTTAGAGATGTCCGAATTAGTGAGAGTGAAGAGGCTATGGTTATTTCAGAATATCATCCTCTAAAAGAAAATAATATTGAGCAATTAGAATCTTTTTATGCATGATGGTCACTAACTGTAGTGGAAAACGGTCCTTCTCAAAAGTGAAAAGGATCAAAAGTGAATTGTGAATTATAATTCTTCAGAAAAAATTTTCAAAAATAAATTATACCGGCGTTAATGTTGTTCGTTCCTGTTAATATCGATTCTAAATTTCTCTCGAAAGGGCCCCATGCATTCCAGTGCCCACGTGGCTTAAGACGGCTCTGAAAATATATCTATGTAAAGGGGTGTTTTGGTCTATTTACTTTTTGGTATGACCCTGTAGAAAGGACTTTCAAATGCAGGATAATGGCACGATAAACAAGACAAAAGTTGGTAAATTCTATAACTAATTTTACTGAATTCAAATTGTTTGAAAATATTGACAACGATGTGCAGTAGCGAGTGAGATAGTATGTTAATTATGCAACTAGAAAAGGATACAAACAAATAGTCCCATAAGACTCTATAGTTTTCTAAAAGGCAAATGGACTATAGTTATTGTAACGCATATTACAATTACTTTTAATAGCATATTAGATTGTGTATTTTAGTCTCTTTTGCTTTATATGATGCGCTCGAGTTTATGACAAGCTACACTGAAGTGCGTTTCCTTATGAGGAGAACCTAGTATAAGTGATATAAGATACATAAGCCTCAATAAAAAGCAGGAATTTGACTATTTTTGTTGAAAATTTTAGAATACGGCGGAGTGTCGCTTTATTTTCTTCCTGCATATTACAATTGAAATAAGTTAGTGGAAAATTGAGATATATACAGGGTAATGGATCTTGTGAACATATTTTGTACATTTGGTCGGCTTAAGTTGTAATAACACAGATTTTTAATACACACAGATTTCTGATATGTTTCACGTACAACGTGATTAATCTCAACTGAAGACCACGACTAAAAATTTTAAGTTGACGTGACTGGGTGACTTAGCGATAATGGTACGCGAATTAACACGACTTTAATGTAGTAGATAGGTACAATCATATTTTCGTATAAGATTTGTCTTAAAAATTATGCGATTCTCGCCATAAAATAAATAGGAAAAGAAAAATAACAAATGACATCAAAGAAAGACAATCAAATGACAGCAACTATTACACGCTATTGTTATCAGTTCAACATAAAAATCGTCTGAACCTGGGATTTTACGACGCCAGCACACTTCAACTGAAATAAATCACTCAATATTTTGTGTAACCTATTCCCATTTTTCATATTCCAAAACCACTGAACTACTCTAGACACCGTAGCCTTACTAAAAAAGGGACGTTTGGATGAATCATTAAACACCGAATTAACAACTGTATAATATACAGATTGACAAATGTCTCTTGACACTCTGCGTATCGTATGTGGAGAATCAGCACAAAAGTAGTTAGAAAGGCACCGCCTTTTCTGCCCCTGCGCAAGTGTCACGAGATATTTGTCAACCTGTACATACTTTACCTTATTTTTCACGCATATATCTTTCAAATTATGCAAAGTTAAAAAAATCCAAAATGGCGATACCTAGCGTGCATCTATTGCATAAAATAAATGACACTCATAGCAGAACCTGAGTTTTTAATAATAGTTCAAGCCTACCAAATATAAAACCGTTCATATGTAGTTTACCTTCGTACGATACTTTCTACACACCCTGTATATATATATTACATTAATATAATAAATTTACGTATCTGATTTTGGTCACGTCTTTGCTAATTTTGTATATCAACTACACATTCGACTAAGTTAATGGTGTTTGCACCATAATTACTTTACATTTAATAGAAACTATCGTAAGTGTAAATTAACCCTGTTTTTCAATTAATAATAAAAATATTTGGAGCAATTTTACTAATCCTAAAGAAATTATATTCTAACGTAGTTGGTAGCCGTACAACACATTTAAATTTCCATCAGTATCATTTTTTTATATTAAATTATTGTCCAATCATTTTATAAACCTATTGTTATCAGAATTGAAAACATACAATTTTGTATGCTTAAAATACACAGAGAAGGCATGCGTTTCAAGCCAAATATGTATAAACGGAAATCGTAATGCTCTCCCTTTTTCTCAATCTTAGATTTGGTTTTTAAATGAGCGTCCATGAAAGGTACAAAACACACAGATGGATATTTTAACATAAGCAAAGTAAAATTACACCTTCTTTCACATAACCAACACAAAGGATGAGTTGTTTTTTCTTAACAGGTACTTGAATGTAATACATTTGTGTGTGTAATATGTATGGTGTTGGTTTTGCACATTTTATACCGCATTTTAGTGAAAAAATTAGGCCTTTCGAAGTACTACTGATTGTGCTCCTCTCTAATACAAAATAGTACTAAACTTTACTAAAATATCACTACTACCCTACTTCTATAGTTCTCTTCGCAATTTTGTTAATTTTCTTTTAATTCCTCGGAATATCGTTTCTAACGTATAATTACCATGTTTCAGTTTTTATTTCTTCTTTGACATATACTGTGTTCTTAATCATTTCGAAACATAGATTTAACTTTTTTTAAAGATTTTTTTGACAAAAATTTAGATGCACGGTAGTTTCTCCATGTATTAAATATGTTTTATTCACATTTTAGTGACATACCAAGAACATCTGTACACTAAGTGTAATTAGACTAACAATTCTAACGAACGAATTATGACTAAACATTGTTTTACTGCGTATCACACATGTTCGAAAAAAGTAATGTCATATCTCTTACTTTTTTATCATTTAAACATTATTATTGCTACAGCAAAGTTTTCAATGATACACAATTATCATTAATATACACGTCTTCATGTTTTTTCCCATTTTTTAAATTCATTTTATCAATAAATTATATTCTAAGATAGCTATGTTGTCGTGAAAGAAGATAACATATTTTTAAAGATAAGTTCATTTTGACTTTATGCTTTTCGGATCGTTTCCTGTTCTTTCCTTATTTCTTCGTTGGATCTACGTCTCTCCCAATCCACGATTTCAGTGAAAGCCCAAATGTTTTAACAACAATGAATATATGGAAATATATGGATGAGCAGCTTCCAATCTTTATATTGATGGCGTGTGGTTTTTAATGAAGAATACAGCGTCGACTAATCCGGCAAGTTCGCGGTATGCTGCCAAAAATTGAATCTGGAATATAGAACATTCGATTAATAGAACTTTAAGTTTCAAACATCGTATACATAAATTGTAAAGGTTCTCTAGCAATAAATCTGTAATACTACATTGTTTCCATTATCAGATAGCAGAAATGAATTTAGAAATGACAGATTCTTAAGACATTAATCAAATAATGCTATCGATCGACCAGACTGATCGATTCTAACGCCAACTGTGGGATCTTTAGGGTAGTACATTAGCAAACAAAACCCGTTCCAACAAATTTATTTTTGACAAGTTAATATATCTGTACATGACGGGGACATTTATATCAATCCATGAACTAGTTCATGAACAAATCAGGAAGGACGTGACGGAACAAAGCTTATATTATCCAGCGGGAAAATCAAGTAGGTCTTCATTCTTTTTCAACGAGTCAACGTTTTCCGAGTATAAAAATAAGTGGGTAATATTTAGCGATTCTATTTATTTCTGTATATTTTTATTTTACTTAGTTTTTATCTGATTTAATACTTAAGAGTTGGCACACTGAAAACTTTTATTTTATTGACAATACTGAAAATTAAGTGTATATTAAGGTGTATACGGCCTCACGGTGATAATTAACAGTCGATCGTCTCATTGGGCGATATATCTATTTTATGTGCGTGTTCGAAACACAAACGGCAGAACTATGTATTTTAGAATTTGTATTTGAAATGTCGGGCAGAGTAATACCTAGAGCATTTCTCTCATTTCACTCTATAATCGTTTGATGAACCAAATATTAATTGGATTGGATTAGATAATTCACTTTTAGACAAATATTTCAAATCTCTGAAATCATCTTTGCGGTGTTGCGGTTTAACGCTGTCATAGTGACTCGACCTTCCTTCGTGCACGGCATGCAGTTTAAATCGTTCGTGTTAAATTAATGGTAGTTGCACGACAGTTAGAAACACGAAAACCATTATTGCACTGAGATTTTTGGAATAAGTGCGTTTTGTATTCTCATTTGTAAGCTACCTGTAGTTTAAAAAAATACCAAATTAATCAAATTTGCAACAGTAATTTTGAATGGTGTAAATTGAAATGTTTAACGTCTAACATTACTGTAGTTAGTTTTTTTATTCGGAGGAGTGAATTCACTTGAATCGTGAGCCAATTAAATTAGATATTTTTGAGCCAGCATCACAAGCAATAATGCAATAAAGCGCCGCCGCCATATTTCCTGAACAGCTTTCAAACATCTTCGAAAACGACGTCGTAAATCATATTATACATAACGTCATTTACGGCTGCGTTCAAAACTCCGTCAACAAGCTACCTTCAAAGCATGATCAAAGTGAGTAAAACAGAAAGTTGCTATTGTAGTAGGGGATCACTACTCCTCTGAATAAAAAAAAATCGAACTATATAACATGTTGGTTAGCAATTGTAATCTAACTGAATTCCATAAAATAGTTTCATTATTTTTTTACCGTTGTGTTGAAAGAAAAAAAATAATCTTATTGTTGTTTCAACGTTCCTAAATTCCTTGACAACATCTTATTATATGTAAAGTGTGTAGAAATACTTACATTTCTTTAACCTAATCCGAAGTATCCGCCGATGCTACTTATGAGGATGAGGCCCAGAATCGTAAGGCAAATGAGGATCATGATTTTCTTCTGCATACCAGAGAAAGATACAAAGAACATTGTAATATTGCGTCATCGATCTCCATTTATTGTCCAGTCATAACTCTATTATGGTCTATGTACGTTCAGATCAATGCAACTTTAATATATGCACGGTTAGAATAGAACCACTACTGGATACTTGTGCTTTCCGTCTTGATTGGGGAAATGGGATGTTTAAATTGTTTGTAACATACGTTCCATTTTTTCTTACTTTTTGGAAGGATATAACGTCATAATGCTGTGTGCATAATGGTACAAAAATAAACTTGTATTAATAAATAAAATGCAAAAATATAAAAACGATAATTTAATAATAATAATAATAAATTAATGTAATATACAAACACAATTAACTGCAAAAATAAATCAATTATAACAAAATAACAAACTAGGAGAAAAAAAATTTGGTGGTAGTAGATATTCTTACAGATATCACTATTTTGAACTGTTTTCAATACTACAGATCTGCCATAATCCGCAAGGAAATCCACTACAACTAAAAACAAAATAAGAAATTGAAAATTATAACTAATATACAGAATAGGTAGGTTTCAGACCACACGTTATTTATATTGGTTAAGTGTGGTTATATTTTATAGTTTCTTTTCTTTTAATTTTGTCGACACGTTGTTGAAAATTATTTCTTCCATTTCAATGGAATTTAGAACAAATCTCTCATAACAATTACGATACAATGAGTATTGCATTTTTGGGCTTAACGGCCGGTTTTTTGCATCACAACATAGAACCTACAATACAATATGAAACAAGATTAGTTGGAACCGGTTCGAAACCTCTGTTTAGTTACATCGGGGCCAGTCTGCGGGTTTTCGAACGGTTTCAAGAAACATTGCAGCCTTAATTAATAAGTATATGTAATACAAATAAATATTATATATACAATTATTATTATCAGATTAAACTATTTTCAATTTTTAAAGCAACTATAAATAGAATATACAAATCCTGAACCACCGACAATAGACCCGCATTGTTTTTTTTAATACCATTTGTTTATAGTTTACCTTGTGCGCTATTGCTTAGATAATCAATGTACATAATATACATCTCATTACCTAAGCTCCCTTTTAGTAAAGATTAGGAAACAGAACCAAGTGTCACCCGTAAATATTGAAGATGTAAGTTTATCGAACATTATATGGGAAATTATTGCTAATGCCTATACTCATAGCACATCCTTGCGGGTAATGGCGCACTTATTTCACAATAAGAACCATTAGTTTATTACCATTTGTAGTTCAAGTATATAATAGTGTTATATGCATGTTACTAGCTATGAACAACTTAAAATACCTATTTCGTTTGATAAGAAGGTTCATGAAATGCAGGCACACATGTTCAAAAGAGATCCTTATTTGACAGCTTCATTGAATTGCCTCACGATACTTAAGATTGCACTATGAATACAGTAATTAGCATCCATAAGATGATAACTAAAACTTGTTTATATATCTACCTTTAATTCCTTCAAATAACTTCTCTGTAACCAAATAAACTTGTATGAACAAGATAGCTTGTTAGAGGTATCAGTGACTTCGTTCTAAAAAAAATATCATAAAAAATGAGATAGTTTCTTTCTCTTATTTCAACGCAGCTGAATATGCTTTGTGAAAATACTAGTAGAGAAACTCATACCTGATCATTGAAAGATTACTTTTGTCTTGTATTTTTTTAATGCCTAGTCATTTAGATTTACATATATCTAGATATGGTTGTCCATATTTAGACAACATCTACTTTGCAAAGCATTCATACTTCTAACACCTTGTTTGGCAAAGTTACAATCTAAACATTTTATGTACTAATTAGGTTTGGTGGACATTTTATATGTCCTCTAGTGTACACTAATAAGAATAAAATCTTTGCAAAAGTTCAATTTATCTCCTGTCTATCATTATGATATAATTTCAATCAAAATAAATCTATTTTTGATAATTCAAGTGAAAATGTACATTCTAGAATTTTTATTATTGCTGTACATTCATTATTTAAAAATAAAAATAGGTAAACAGCGGAAATTAATAATCAAAGCAGTCGTTCAATGCGGTGAGCACCATGAATAATTGGGCGTTACGTTGTTATAAGGAAATAATTGTCACTAAATGTCACTTGTTCTGTATTGGAAAATCTGTACTTCTGCACTATCTGAAAAGAATTCGGAAATACTTGAAAATAACAGTAAAAAGATACATCAATGGTTCGTCGATGTTTTAAGTACGCTGTAGTTGAAAAAAATTTATCAAAACAAGAGCTCTTACAAAAGTCTTTTGCGGCATCAATAACCGTAGAATAAAAAAAATTAAATATATACAGAAAATATTCATAGTTTACCATCATCATCTTGTTTCGGCTAATACTATTATTATTTATAAATATACACAGCTTGATGTACATAAATATTGATAATCTCACGTTATTTTAACATTCTTTAAGTTTGGTTCTAAATAAGTTTACGTTTATTTGTAAACGTGGCAGCTTATATTGAAAAACTGGTCCCCGATGGCTAAACTTTTCCTTTCTGATTTCAGGAACCTGGTTAATCCGTCTGTGTGCGTCCATTCTACGCCACTCTCGCGATTTGGAATTTAATTAATTAGTACTAGTAAGTATGCTTTTTTTAAAATTATTTATGTATAAACTTTGGATTAAAAAAAGTACTAAAGGAGATGTCTAAAAAAAGATGTAGCACACGTCTAGGTAGGTATCACGACCGCCAAAATAATAATCAATATGATGAGAGCCACGGCGAGGCAGATTATTATCAGGATCTTTTTCTGTAAAAGAAAATAAGAGAAATAAAATAAAAATGAGTAATTGGGGTGTTGCAGTGGGAGTACGGAACAGGAAGGGATCACGTATACATAAAATGCAAAAGCATACACCAGGCAACATCTAGAAAATACACTTAGAGATCTTTAAAAGGTAGGTTCGACAATACATATGTATGTATGTGTGTATTTAAACAGGAGTTGCTTTATTCACCAATACCAACAGATGAAATGGCAGTAGCAGTTGATGGATATATTACGGGAGATTTTTAATTAAAATTATGGTGAACAAATAAACCAGTTAACTAGTTTATCACTCATTAGACAAACAATCAGTATTCATTAATTTGCTTTAATATTTTATTATGTACAGGATCCATCTAAAAATCACCGACAAACTTTTAGGTGTGGCAGAGAATAAATATCTTTTAAAGTTACACAGGAAAAATGTATGTGTGATAAATAACAATTTCACATATGAGTTTAATTTATTTATTATTGATGTCACTAGGCAACCTATGAAAAATAATATGACAAGTAAGAAATTTAATAGATTAAACTATGACATAAATTACGAACATCAAAATGCTAGTGACAGTTATAAATATAATTTTGTAAATAAGTTACTAATATAAAAGAAATACAATGCATTTTGACAATATTTGAATATGAATTCATAAATTCCTTAACTACCCTTGTAATATTTAAATGTAACGTGTTCCACCCTCTTCCTGTTCGATCTTTCTTCACCTCTCTCTTCCTAAACTTCAAGAATGGCACGAAGTGTGACAAAATAAAAAAATGTAGATCTCCATTTGACAAAAGAATGCAAGATTTTAAGAAAATATTGTTGCACCACCTTGGCGATGTGCAAAATTCAACACAACTACCTAAACAAAAGAGTGAAACACGAAAATTACGAATGTTTAAAGCTGTTTTTAAATTGTCTTTTTCAATTCATACTTTTCTTCTTCTATGATATAGTATTTCCTATTTTTAAACTTGAAGTAATAATAACTTGTACGCTCCTTTCTTTCATACACCTTGTTCCCAAAAGTGTCTTACTCTGGAGCAAATTGGTATTAAAAGTGCATGCCTAGTCACTAGGCTTATAGAATGATATTGCCATGGATTGTAGTGGAAGATGTTAATGTACTGCAACATTATTGTGACGTACTGCTTAATGTGATGCATTCCCGTACCTTTTAAGAGTTTCCTGAAAGTTTGATAAAACTACGACTGGCCTATGAATCAAGTATGCAACCCTATTAACACATGTGCATTGTTATTAACATAAGCACCATGTAACTATAAAGTGACATTTTTGCATTAAAAAAGTACCAAGAACAGTTTGTCGGTAATTTTCAGACGGACCCTGTATAACAATATACTATTTTCAATAAATGGAATTTATTGAGTTAGTTATTTTGAAAACATGAATACAAGACACATCATCGAAATCCGACTCTGATTCGGATACAAGCAGGTACAGTTGAATTATTGAAGCACTAGACACGCCGACATTATATGTATATTATACATACCACATATAACATCTATATTTGATACATTCATCGCAACGCGTGCAGTCAATCTGAGAGTCTCCTTCGAAATATTGCACCGGCCAACAAAGTGTGCACATAAAATGTAGACTCTTTGATACATATTCCAAGTATAAAGATAGCTAATGGGCAGGCAGGTAATTGCTCTTGTGTCTACTTGCTGCTTTATGAATGAAATTTATTTCAAAAGTAAAACCATTAGACATTAAACACAATTTTCATGACAGGTATTTTTTTATACACGGTATAACCAGAAACCTACACAATACTTGTGCAGCAAAAGATGCAAAGATCAATCAATCAGCTGTTTATCCCTGCTTCGAATCCATCAGCCCCAATACCAAAGAAAAAAGAAACTTACATCCTTGCTCATATGTATCAGACACTTTTGCGGGAATTTCAATACTTATATTGATTGAATTTCAAAGAAAGTACGTGAATATATATATATTTAAGTTAAGGATGCATTGTGGAGACTTTATTCCATAATAAAACTGATGTAGAATTATCATGGTACCTGAACTGACAAATACAGTGGGTGCCTAATACACACGAGCACGGCTGTATGTACATTGACGCTATCTGATGATACATATCCAAAAAAACAATCAATTTTGATGCGATGAGAGCCATCAGTAGTGGATATCGGTGATTAAAGCAGCTGCTGCTGATGAAATAATAACCACATACACGAACGAATTTGTAAGGTAAAAAATATAAGATACGAGACTGTCGTAACTAAAATTTTTGTAAAACTTTGCACATGATTGAATTCCGATTTTATTTTTGAAGTGCTTCATACACCAAACCAATCAATTCATTCATTCAAAAATTCTTTTAGTTGCAACATTTCTTTGAACCATGATTGTTTGATTTATAAACAACTAAATCTTATTGGTTTTGCATGCATTTTGGATGCAACGTATAATGTGAAAGATTTAATTGAAATGATGACATTTACCGAAACGATAATGAAAATTTCCAGCAAAATGTTCTTTTTATTATGCTGGTGATAAAGATAAGGAATAATTATAGGACTGGCATCAAACACATTAAATATGTAGGTACTTAAGTCTTTGGAAGGAAAACCAAGAAAATTTAAAAGGTAACCGAAAAAAGCAGGCGTTGACCGGGGTTTCATTGTCACTTATAATATACAAAGAAATAATTCAATCACTTAAACAGGCAGAAGCACAACAAAAATAAAAACAAGTAAACTGGATCGTTTTCTAGGTTCATACTGCCTCAAAAAACTATTAAAACTCTTATTTGACCTCATATTTTTTACACACAAAAAAAAATGTTGATTGCCTCCCAAAAGCAACTTTTTCACCTTAAACTGTAATCCTTAACAACAAAAGTGATAATAACTTAATCTCCTTAAGTGATGGTCATCACTGATGTCCATCAGTATCTGCATTTAAGAGGGAAAAAACATCATACGTCAGTGATTGTGACGCCAAAGCATTGTAGTACGTATCTGTGAATGTAATACAATGTGACAAGATATCCATATGAATAATGCAACATCAACTGATATATTTTTCCTAAATACTTTTGCAATTTCCGATGTTTTCATTAAAACTATATATGTATGTAAATACATAAAAGTACGTAT
Source organism: Osmoderma eremita (assembly GCA_031763485.1). Lineage (NCBI taxonomy): Eukaryota > Metazoa > Arthropoda > Insecta > Coleoptera > Scarabaeidae > Osmoderma > Osmoderma eremita. Next base: position 198,428 of record JARFOC010000472.1, read on the forward strand.
TATGGCTTAACATATTCTGTCGGGCTAAACGGGACTGACTGCCCCATAAGAATCTATCGGAATCGAAGTCGAAATAAATTTGCCCAACGTACATACAATCAATAACTTGACTTGGTGGTAGATACCGTGAAAATGCGGATGCTTATTGAAGTCGAAATCCGGAACAGGAAACTATATACCTATATACTTTTAGAATTGATTCGAATACGGTCGAGTAATTTACCTTCGGAACTACGAGTACAACAGCTTACGTTACATTGCTGTAAATCGATTTCTCTTGCATCTATAAAGAGTGCAATATACAATACAGAATTCAGTAAAGAACATGTCTGTTGTATTTGTTGGAATTTTGGAATAAATTCATATGAAGGTATTTCTCCTTTATATTTTTGCTAACGGTCCAAGTTACAAACAAACTTTGTGAAAATCCTTTTATTGTGCTCAGTTACCGAATATGCAATTTATAAAATAAAAGCTTTTTTGAACTTTGAAACCTTGAACTACCCTTACAATAAAAACCCAAGAGCAACACTTTATTCTATTTAGTATTATTAACAGAACGACGAAACTTATTTCTCTCTTAGTTCCGACAATTCTTGTTCCATAGATACGGTTTGAGCTCTTAATCCCGGTGTGGAGACGAAGCCCGCGCCAAAAAGTCTATAGATCGTCTCAACCTCCGTATGCAGTATGGGATATAATAGCAACTTTTATCTCTTACTATCCTTAGTT
>JARFOC010000472.1:205799-230018 GCA_031763485.1 Osmoderma eremita
TTTAATAAATTGTATAATACCCCAATTCCTAAATGAATGTTCGAAATGTAAATTACCTTAATGTTGAGTAATAATAAATGAAATTATGGGCTTTTTCACTGATTCTTAACAAAAAAATTATGTTTTTTTTTTTTAAATATTTTAGTGTTTTCCTCAAAATATGCATTTTAACTGTCAGGAACCGGAAGTAATAATGTACAGCTGATTCGACGATTTGGCAACCGTGTATCGAATTCTCATAAGCTCTGTATTGCATTCGGAGGTTGGGACGATCTATAAGAAGCAGGGAATGAAGGTGTTAAAGATTCGTCCAAGATCCAAATTTTATGCTTTTTTAACCCAAATACCCAAGGAAGGGTTGCACGTGATTTGTGTGATGACAGAGGTAACCTTCTTCTTACAATTGTTACACTAGTAAACATTTCGCGGTTATAATGACTGCTCCTCTCTACTAATGTAACTTATGTTTCAGATCACCACTGAAGTGTTAAAATTGATGCAAATAAAAAATTCAATATTCTACACATATTAACAGAGGTAAATAGGTAACGTTGAAATATTGAAATTGTCGTTCGAAATGTTGACGTATCTTTCATTGTGTTTTACAATTCTGATGTAAAATGTACAACTAAAATCGACTTCAATAAGCAACTTCATTTAATAATGCCAAATCTGTCAAAGAGTATCGGTCTTTCATCGATTATTTCTGAGGAATTCGATTTCGGGAACCTACCTTTCGTGCCTTACGTTGGTAGTCGCGAGCCTTGCCCACTTCTGATTTTCCGTATTCTACGTGGACTTGCGTCTGACCAACGTGGTATTCCACTCGGTCGACAAGTTCACCCTGTTTTCCGCGACGATCGAAGCGAACACGGGGTAGGTCGCGTGTTGGGAACAGCAAGCGATGTCCGACGTATACCGGGATGCGTTATGGGTGGGGAATAGTATGAGGTGGGGACAAGCGAATCCAGGTAATATACGACCGGTGAGGGTATATTGATGGAAAGGCAATTTTTGTTTGTTTTTGATTGTTAGTAGTTTGCGATAGGTTAATTGTCAGAACACAAAGCACAATCACAGCAACACACATATAGTACGTTTCAAATATACACCAATTAAGTATAATAATAGTAAGACCAAAGAGATACACATAGTAGAGTTAGTGGACCGTTTCCCGTTAGAATAAAAAAATACAAATGTATGTACAAAATAATCGAGAAACAAGGCGTAAGATTATGGTGCAAAACATTGATATACGAAAAGCCATAAATAAAACCAAAACAAAATGAGGAGAAACCGTCATGGGAAGGACGTAACGGTAGGACCGGCGGTGAAGGAAACAAAAAAAGAGAAAAAAAAAACTAATTAAAAGCGAGATATCGCAGTGCGGACAAAAATTACAAAGATATGGAACAACTCACCCGCCTGGCTTTACTTTGGTACTTAAGCGCTTTCTTGGTGTCTTGGGTTGCGGTCTGAACGTAGTCCACAGCGTGTTCTACGTGGTACTCAATGCGATCTATCATTTCGCCCTGTTACCACCCAGCAGAATTGTAGAAAAACGGATAAGTTAGTTGGAGGATAGAAAAAGACGAATCATGCAAATTCAAGAGCGGTTAGTTCTACCCCATTGCATGCTCATACAATACGTTATTGATTGGTTGTTGAGTATATATTATACATTTCGTGTGTGTCTTCAGAATTCCAGAATGATTTGGAAAAGTGGCACCGTTGAACGTACCACGAAAATAATTTAAAACATTTCAATATGAGAATCAGACTTTAATAAGAATTAAGTGAGTGTTATCTTAACTAACACCATTACTGGATGTATATGGGCCAAAATGTATAGCTTGGATTCTATAGCAATTTAATGCCATCAAAATTTCAAGTGCTAATTACCTTGCAAAGGTGACTATTGTTGAAGCAAAAATCAATCAATAAACACACTATATCGGATTACTCCTCCCCCACAATATATTGATTAATTCGGGACACTTGTCTCAATCGCATAACCGAATTTATGTATTACCGAAACACGTGTCCCGAATTCATCAATATATTGTGCGGGAGGAGCAATCCGATACAGTGTGTTTATTGTGCTGCCCCACAGTCCTTGCAATCTTTACAGAAATCAATCGGCTGAACTTTAGAAAACCGTAAATATTTATATTATTTACAGGAGTTACTATTTCATATTAATTCGTATCTATATAAAAAAAGGTTACAAAGCACTTAAATATGCTATACTATATACTCAACAACCAAAAGTAAATATTTCGTAACTCTAATCTAATTTCATTAGAGTTACAAGACATTTTGCATTACTACACATAAAAGCACATTGTAATGTTTAAATTACTTCTAATATCGTTTCATTTCAGAATATAAAAGTTAGTATAGATTACATTAGTTATTTACAATAATAAGTGGAAAAAAAAAGATTTCTGCTGGGTTGCATTATTTTACGTGCTTAAAACTTTCTTTGCCTTTAATGGAGTTAATGTTCCACGACAAGATGCTATGCTATATACTGTAGTAGGAATACATCATTGATTACAAATAATTTACTGAAACTTCTGGCATCAAAAAAAAAAGAATTTCTTTTTGATTAAATATTTTTTAAAGGCACTCCCGGTTGAGGTAAATTTTGTCAACAACCGTCGTTACGTCCACGGGTAACAAAATCACGTCTATCCGGACTGAAAGAATTCGAACCCGGTGAGACCTTAAGAAACTAGGCTACCGTGAGCCTTAAATTTGATAATTACATGATATGTACATGCAGTATAATTACATGCAATATACGACGTATGTCTATTAAATAGCGAGTCTAATGTATTACAATTTTAATGTTTGTCTCCGTTAATACACTCCCCCATTTGCACTTCTGGCCGTATTTTTCTGTCTCTCTCTTTGTCCTTTTTTTTGGATCCGGTGTGAGAATTCTTAGGACTCTTACCACACACTTTTGCCATGTTAAGATCTTCACGCAGAATTTTTTATGAGGTAACGTTTGACAATGTTCATTCCTACAATTTCTTCGGTTCTTGAATTGCGAGGTCGTCACCGTCTAAGTCTAACGGATTCCGACGTCCCTCATCAATTCTTTTGTGCTACTCAAACGCACGTGCACGAGACATGCAATGATTTCCGTAAGCCGTAGTAAGCGTTTCAAAATATTTAGTTTGGTTTTATTTAATTTTATAACAAATTTCAGATTGACACGTTGTGTTTTAAACTTGGCATTTTTCCGCCACACAACGGAAAGCACAATCACGAAACGGCGACTCCCAATCAAATGAACGTTGCTGTTTGTGACGCAAGTTTATATGTTGAAGCTCAACGAACATGCACTTATATCCGGTCATGATTTCTTTGGTTACGAGGTGGAATTATAGTCTCGCTATTAAATAGATATACCACGTATAATTAATCAGTAACTAGTAACACAATGTCCAGTAAACTATTTGTAATAAAACATCAAAACATCTGAATCAATTTTGTTGATACTGTACGAGAAAAAATATTTAGCATTTTGAAACATTTTGAGGTTCATACGTACAAGGGATGCCTTTTATATATCGGGAATACAGAAGCTAAAATTAATCATAGTACATGGCTGTATTGCTTTCCAAAATATTCTCCATGAAGATCAATACGCTGCACGCGCTTGAACCAGTTTTCGAAGCGTTTTTTCCACTCCGATTGAGGTACCCCTAAAATATGCATTTTGAAAGCATCAACCGCTTCTTCAGCCGTCGAAAAACGTTGACCACATAATTTTGTTTGATATGCGGAAACAAAAAGAAGTCATTGGGTGGCAAATCGGGGCTGTACGGTACCCATCACTTAAACTTTTTCAGTGGCCAAGAACTCTCTTGTTTGAGCTGCGATGTGAGAGCTCGCATTGTCCTAGTGGAGAATGATCCGTCTGCGGCGGTTAGTTTCCCTTATTTTTTCGAATACTTCTGGCAAACAAATGGTTGTGTACCATTCAGAATAGACCGTCCGACGTTGCGCCAATGGTACGGTTGCCACATGTCTGGTTTTACCAAAGAAACAGGGGACTATTTGCTTTGAAGTGCCTCGTTCGCGAACAACTTTTGTTGGATTTGGCTCATCTTGAAAAACCCATACAGTCAACTGCTGTTTACTTTCGGACTCATAGGCATAGATCCATGATTCGTCACCTGTTACAATGTCATAGACATGTTTTGAAGTACCCTGATCGTGGGCCACGATTGAATTCGGCGTACCACCGGTATACGATAGTTTTGGATAGTGCTTCATCTCCAAATGCCGAATTAAGTTCATCTGTGTACTATTGTTGAGATAATTCACGTCGAAAATTGTAAAAATAATGACACGAAAATTAAACATGATTTTTTTAAGCCACTGTAAGTAACACAAATATCGCTTGCACGTCAAAATGTTCTGAGTAAGTAAAAGGCCAAAATTTACGATACAGGCGTCAGTGTTGTCAGCTGGCAGCACCTGGAACGCCTACTCCCGTAATATAAAAGACATCCCTCGTACATACTTTGAAAATGAAATTGGCACGCCATGTGCTGTTTTGTTTTTCTTTCTGGTAGTTCAAAAAAAAAACATCTAACCATCTCATTGACTTTGAGCAAACATTTTAATCGAATAAATATAAGGGATGGCTGTTGATTTTATGTTTGGAATATTTTCATTTGATTCCCGACGTGATGTTATTTTGACTTTTAGATAATCCAAAAGACGCATTCGTATCCAGATCATATTTGAAAAATCTTACACTTCGTTTGTGAAAACGGACAAACAACAAATTTATTAGAATTAAATCAACAACCATCCGAATTTGAACTTAGAATTTCTATTTCGCCTTTATACGGCAATCTAGCGTGAGAATCGTATCGAACTTGTTTCCGTTACCTGATTTTCGACTAGCATTGCCATGTCCATGAACATATCGTGGAGTTCCCTAATCGAATTCTCCAACTTGATGATGTCCGCGTGCCGTGCCTCGATGTCTGCCAACGTCTGCTTCGCCTGTTGCGTTTCCATTATGATCTGCAACGCGGGAGAAACACCGAAAATTCACCAAACCGCACGTCGCGTATATACGTAACGTAAAATATAACGTTAGGAGAACAAAAAAGTGAACACTTACACCTTGAGTGAAGACCGCCGGGTTGCCTTGCTCTAACATCTCTTCTAGTTCTTCGTTCGTCGTCGTTCTACCAGCTGCAATCATTAATTTTGAATGCCGGTAAACGATTATATATATATTATTTACATATATGGTTTATACAAACTGGCACAGTAGAATTCCTCTTAACCGGCTTTGCTTTAACCGGCCGATGGTTTAATCGGTTTTCCCATTTTTGTGTTATAATTTGTTCCTTTGTAAGAGTTTTTCCACATTATGTAGATATACGACAACCGGCTAGCGGTGCAGTCCCGAGGTGACCGGTTAAAAGGAATTATACTGTAGTTACATAACAAGCATTATTTAAATCGAAATATTTTGCCTGTTTTTTTTGTGTCTTTGAAAAGTTTATTAACACAAAAAGAGGTAAAATAAAAGAAATTATAATAAATACAAACATTAAAAGAATTACATATAGAATTTTTAAAAGGTTTCAAACACGCTATAGAATATTTCTGGTAGTCATTTTAAAATGATCACAAAAATACACATTTTCTTTACAAAATTTTATCATTTTTGGAAGACTGTAATAAAAAAAGTGGTTCCTATTATTACTCACTGATTTCTAATTGCCGTTGTATTCTCGCTTTACATCTTTCCCTATAGTCCGTCTGTGTTCGATTATATTCCGTCATAACTTCTACGAATTTCCTAGATAGCGTGGAATGTTGGGTTTTTCGTATTCTCAAATCCGCCGACGACTTATTGGTTTGTTCTTCCTGTTCTATATTTTGTTCTATCACTGAAAATCGTGAAGACGTTAGATATATCATTTCATTTCATTTTATTGTCCAACAGATTACAGGACAAAATTATTTACAAAGTGAGTACATACGAAAAAAAAAAGATAATACAAAAGATATTTAAATTAATAGAAGTTATAATAAGTCATTAATATTATTATGAAAAATATCTTCATAGTACAGATCAGCGGAGCGGCACATCGTCACTAGTGGCGAGACTAGCAGCAAGTTGGTCCTAGAACAGGGTAGAGCAATGGAAGAAGAGGAACGAGAGGAAGCCCTGGGAATACGGAAATCGAAAGGGTAATCAATCCCTCGCTGCGGATAAACTCCATTCTCTTTAAAGCAGAGGTATTTGAGAAGACGTTTTTTTTCAAATGATAACTGAAGATAGACATAGTGGGGAGACCACACTTGAGAGACATACTCCAACTTGCTCACAACGAAGTTAAAGAATAATATTTTCAAAAGTTGTATACTGTACAGGAACGGATGAGAAATCCCAATGTTTTAGATGCTGACAAGCAGAGGCCAGTAATATGTGATGCAAAGCTCAAAAGTAGACGAAGATCCTATACTCCTATCCTACTCATGATACCAAAAAATTGGATGATTTTTTCTAGTGTATGAAACAAGATTTACTAATATTTAATTTTGAATTGTGTCTGGTACACCATTTAGCCATGTAACCGATATTTTTTGCAAGTTTAAGACGTCACTGAAGTTAGCAATTGAACTATAAATTTTAATATCATCAGCGTAAGCCAGAACTGGACAAAAGAAGTGCTGCAACGAATCGTTAATTACCCAAAAGCAACGGTCGCAAGTTGGATCATTTCGGAATACCAGAAGTAGGAAGGAATTCGTAAGACATAAAACCATTATAATGCACATAGTTAGATCTATTACTAAAATAGGATTCCACAAGCAGGAAAGATGCAGTAAGGCCAAAGCAGTCTAATTTTCCAAGTAAAATTCCGTGGTCAATGCTGTCGAAAGCGCTACTAAAATCCGTAGTTGGACAGGCCGGGTCAGCTTGATATGGTGTACAATCAATCTGACCCGGCCTATCCAACTCCCCACAAATTGCGAAATATTGACGAGATTACTGAGCGTTGACCGCTCACGAACAAAACCATGCTGATAAGGTAAAATGAAAGACTTAAGACGTTCGTATAGATGGTTCTGCATATTTCGGTCCATACTATCCCCCTTCAATGTTTGTGAATCATTCTTTTTAACAGCCTGTATATCTTATGACACACAAAAAAGCCAGTGTTGACGTCCAGGATAAAAGAATTAAATACGTCAGTCCTCACTAATTCGATTGTAAGCGTTACGCACTAGAGATAGTGGGTTAACGAAGAATAAGGTTGGTACGTGTGGGCATGGTGTAGAATGTAGGCACTGTTCAAGCTGTAGGCCGAGGCACAAGAAAATGTAGCCTATTTAATACGAAGGCAGAATTAATTTTGTCAAGTAGTAACTTGTACAGAAACGAGCCATAAGAACTGGTACGTCAAGTCCCAAACGATGAGAAAGGCATTTCGTAAGATTTCATGGGGTAATCTTCTAGTTGGATATATAGGGTGGTTGATTTTTCATTGTGCACTCATTATTTCCGTGATAATCAAAGTTTTAAAATAATTCAAAGACACATCTGATACAATATTTTGTACTCTTTCCAGTCAGGTAAGATAGATTGCTGTACTTTCAAAAACAAAAGGGGAGCGAACGACAGTTTGGTTTTTCTTAAATGGAACACACTGTATTTTTCTGCATACCTAAATAGGTCATGAAATTGTGAATGTAGCGACGCTTTTATTTCATCTCCTTAGGCAATTACGTCACAATAACAAAAACCTAAATTACATACGTAGGCCATGAATTTATGTTACAAAAATAAAAACAAAAAATCAAAAAGTATCCTACTGCAGAAATTGTTCAGAATGTCTACCATTTTTGGTGATGCACATCTAAGCTCTGCACAATAAATTATGTCGACATTTCACATTTACAAAGCCTACTTATGTAATTTGCGTTTTTAAATTATGATGCTATTTATTGCCTAAAGAGAAGAAATAAAAGCGTGGCTGCATTCAGACTTTAATAAATTATCTAAATCTGCAGAAAAATACGGGTTGTTTTAATTTAAGAAAACCAAACTGTCATTCGCTCTCTTTTGTTTTTGAAAGCACAGCAATCCACGTTACCTGACTGGAAAGAGCAGAAAATATTTCATTTCATTTTATTATCCAACAGATTACCTGTTACAGGACAAACACATTTACAAAGTGAGTACATACGACTTGTCTTTGAATTTTTCAAATACTTGGATTTCCACGGAAATAATGAGTGCACAATGACCTACAAATACTTCGAAAATCGCCCGTGCACATTTTCAGCGACTTCTTATGTGTATCGTAAAAAGGATGCGTGCTCCAAATTTGGAGGGAACCGATGAGGAGAACAATCTCAGAGCAGACAAATCCGGGAAATGATTAAGCGTTACGCTAAATACAACGCTGGGTATTGAAGCGGAAACAATTTCAACATGATCAACAAAGGGGAGCTGAACATCGAGTCGTTCCCAGGTCGCTAGTTTTGTACAGAGAGTCAATAATGTGGATTTAATACCATAATCGATCAGCAAGATTTCTCTTTCAAGTAGAGCTGTGTAAAGTGTATGGTATTTCTTGGCAAATGTTTAGGGTCAATATACCAGTGGAACAGTCCAACAGTTTTTTTTTTGAACTTATAGGCAGTCACCAGTTGATGTGACGTAGAACAGATGATGTGTTAAATAGGACGGGAACACATTAACTGGCGCATTATACAATATTATTTCAAAGATTTTCCTGGCCTGTAACAATATGTAAATGGACTCGTAATTGCTCACGCCCTCTGAAAATCGGACAGATCTTCGCTCAATTCCAGGGTGATAGAAACTGGGAAGTTTTCAAAATCAAGTTGAAAAGGACAAGCAAACGTTGCAAACCGATTGCTAAGCTCTATCTCAATATATAAAAAAAATTACTAAGTTACTAAGGAATGATCTTTTATAGGAGCATTATCATTTGAATGGCCGCTTCAAACCTAAAACAATTTCTTGTAAAAAATATTGTAATTAATGAACTATATATATTACACCTAAAATATGTGGTCCACATCTGGGACACGATACTTGACCAATGGCACTGACGAAAAAAGGAATTGTTAAACAGTAAACTGCCGTCGTATGTCGTACAAAAGAAAAACTAGATGGCTATTATTGAATATCTTTTGCTTTAGAAAACTGTAAGGTTATATATGGACGATGTAATAAAAACATTATCAATTTCTACCTGTCTTATTTAAAGACATTTACACCCCAATAAGTTACCTAATATTGTGTCTAGAACCCATTTAAACTGACTTTAATCTTCCTCCCCAAAAACTCATGTATTAATTTTTTTTTATTTGCGCCTTAACACATTTGAGATGACTTGGAGCTGAAATAGATATAAAATGAAAATCAACTGCTGCAAACGCCTCGGAAACGAAAACGGTTGGGTACACAGACAAAAATGGTGGGATGAAAAATCAATTTTGAACTTTTCCCATCCCCCGAGAGGCGAACTGTTCGTCCGGGTGTGCCGCTGAACCGGTAGAAATTCTTCTGTTATCTCGTTTCACGAATCAAACTGGCAATTTTCTATTTCTAACCTATTATTTTCCACCTGCTGTGTGGTGAGCATATGTTTGTCGATAACGGAGGCTCGGAAAAGTTGGCGCTCCTTTCTGTATTTGTATGTGCTTTGACGGCTATATTTAGTAAGCTGATGTTATTTTGTTACTCTGTTTTGGAAATGGTGGTAAATATGCAAAGGGAATTGGTACTGTGCGCGTAAATACGAAGCTTTCCTGTTGGATCCAATAAAAAATAAAAGTGTGAACAAAATATTCCGGCTTCTTTGGAAGAAAATGTTTCGTTGGAACGCTGGCTATAAAAGAAAGCTAAATAAAGTAATGTGTTTGCATTCGTAAACAATTTTGTGTGAATTTGTTCATGTAAGGATAAAAAAATATTTTATGGAGAATGATGAGGCATGAAAGAAATTTATCACCAATCTACAAACATTTAACAACCGAATCACGTTGTAGTATCGGAATATGCCAAAATGATTAAATAAAAATAATAAGCAGTTAACGACTGGATGTTAATGCCTCCACCATAATTTATGTTCTATAGGTTCAGCAAGGAAACATACTTACTTTTTAACTTGGCACGGACTTTATTGGCAGTTTTCTTAATATCGGCCATAAGGTCTTCCAACTCTTGCTTCGTTTCTAAAACAAATCAAAATAAACGTGTTAAAAAAACTATGCATTTGTACCAAATTCAGTTCAACGCTAAAGGGCGTTACCTGGCGGAGGAATATGTGACGATAGCAGCATCGGCGTGTCATCGTGGAAGCGTCTGTGTAACTGGAGATGTATTTACTTAATACGATGATTGATTGATGACCGAAAAGAACGCGAAAACGACGAAATTTGTCCTTATTTCGCGCGAGATTGTGCGGGAAATTGCCGAGATCCATTGTAAACAGAGAACTACTACGCCGCCGTCAACGTATTTCCGTTCTAGCAAACAGTGTTTCGGATTGATGGTATCTCTAAGGCAACAAACGTTTTATAAGAGGATTGAGAGGATTCGTTCTGCGATGAAATTTTGGAGACAAATCTTGTCAGAATCAGTTTAAGACGTTATATAATCTATGTATTACACTGGTCAACAAAATTTCAGATTTATTTTGTCCCATGGGGTAAAGTGGGTGAACTTGGTAGTACTTTTCACACTTATTTCATATCTGTTTTCAGAATTTTTCTATCAGGCAGGGTTTCAGAGTGACAAAGCAATGAAATTTTGTGAAAGTATGTATTATAATATGTGTATAAAAAAGCCCAACTTTTGTCTTCATCACCTACTTTACACTTGAAATACCGCTCATAGCACCTTTTTAAGGAAAGGTGTAAAAGACCGTTTTTGATATTTAAATGTCAATTCGCCGCAAATGTAGCAAAAAGAGTGGTGGTTTACAAATTTCCTTGGCATTTTTGCAGGTTCGCGGTTTCACTACAATAGCTTGAACGCACCACAACGCAACACTCTTTAGACTGTTAACAACGTCAGCGTATGTGTTCATTCACCGAGCTCTAGCCGACGACTGAAATAAAAAGAGATGCTATCTAGGAATGGGAAATGCAGGTCTTACACGTCAAGACATGTTCAAACATTAACCATTGCATGCTGCTTCATCAGTTCCGAGCTCTAGCGAACAACTGAAATAACGTCAAAACATGTTCTCGTATATATTACATATCTATGCATGCATATTTTAGGTGGATAAGCGAATATACTGGAACATAAAAACTAAGGGTGATGGAGAAATTCTGAAAACATAATTGATTTCAGGATGCAAAAGTATATGGGGAACAGGTATTTTTGTGCTTGGGACAAAAATCTTGTTAACAAGTGTTATTCTTTCTTATAGAATAAATTGCAAATTGATTTTTTTAATTTATATGTCTGTTTTTGAATTACCTTTGTAATGGAACGGTACAATTTAAAATATTTTTATTTAAATACCATAGAAATTTTAAATGTCGGTGCAGTTTTGGCAAGGTTTTAAGTTGATGTTGTTAAATTATCATTTATATATTGTAAAAAGGAGTTGTGGACGGGTAATAAAGTGGAGAGAAAGCCTATAGTAAGAAGACACGAGCTATCAAGCGGGACGTCAGTTTTGACAGTATGTCAAAACTAAATTAAAATAAGTCAGCCAGGTGAGATTACTTACTAGGATAATTCTCAGAAGGCGGGATGTCAATTTTGACATTACGAAAAAATAAATGAAATAAAAGGGAGTCAAGGGACAATTCTTGACCTGGCTGGAGGTGCTACTAAGTTTAGAGAGTCAAGTCACATTAATTGACTCGATTGGTTGCGTTATTTAAGTAAAAGTCGTTATCGACCCCGTAATAAGTCATTAATTCAGAGATATCTGTTCGTGAGCCGGACCAATAAAGAGAGCGAAGACCAGGAAACGATCAAGGCAGGTTGGCTGTTTTAAACCCCAACTCCCCGTCGAATCTAGTAGCCGCGGCGAATTAGAAGATTGGAATCCGAAGAGCTAAGTCAACAAATTCCTACATTACTCATTATTCCATTACGTATTTATTTTTTATTAATATTCATATTAACAGTCAAAAGGGGCCCCAAATCTATACTTTATCCATTGTTGTTTAATTTTGTTGTTTTTGCACTTCTTATGTAATGAACTTGTTATCACATTTATCATATGGTACATAAATTACTTTTACTAGAACTGCACGACTTGAGAAGTATAAATAGACATCAACTTAGACAAACCATTTTCGAAATTAAGTTTAAGTTTATTGTAAGAGTAGGTACCGTTACACCTTGTAATATTTTTAAACAAAATCGCATACATTTTAGAGAACAAATTATTTTTTAGAGCTACGTATTGAAACTTCTTTCAATACGTAACTTTTATATTTTGGAGGCAAACATGTCAAAAATATATTTCAACGTTCGTTAAACATATTATTCTAAATGAACACGCAATTTCCGTGAGGTGTAATAAACGTGGACAGAACTGCTAGACTTCTCAAAATTATCACTCAAATTTTGGCTCTAGAATATGTCAATAATTAGATTAATGATTCCAATATCAGTCTGCCTCTACTGTCAATAATGAATGTATTGATTGTCATTTGGGATACAATTAATTACTTCAAACTGTAACTGTGTCATTCTGTCATTCCAAATAATTTACATTTAAAAGTAACCATCAGTTAATCAGAACAAATGGAGAGAAAGAGGTTTCTATCAAAATCGGTATCCATTTTATTTCAGGAGGCTTTAAGATAAAAAAAACGCAGTATAAATCTAAAATAAGCAGTCCCCAATTTACTAATAATAAATATACGAATGTACAGATAGGCTTATTACGAATGCATTTTCCGACTGGTTAAGCCGATTATATGAAAATTTAATACAAACGTATCTGATGGGTACACCACACCGTGCGATCTTTATTTACATGAATGAATAATTTAATGCCTACGTGAATATAAACAAGTATTACAGGTCATTAGTGGGAACACATTTGTAAAATTATTATTATATTATTACTGCAAAAGCATCCATTCGGTATTTTCTATTTTTAATTAAACATTACACAGATTGCAATCTGAAAATGTATACTTGATATTACGACGAAATCAAAATCCGTAAACACAAACCTCGAGAGAGCAACGAGAGAAAATGGTATGAAATAAAATATGCTTATCTACATTTAAAGATTCGACTGAGTTTTCGACGCGAAAATCTAAAGTTGTCGATATAAAAACGTCAGGTTCTTTTATTAGAAAAGTCGGATTGTGTACAGTTTCTGTTTTTAGCGAAAATCCGAAGGATTCCTGCAACTCAACATCGGAAGCTCATGAAGATCAATCCATTGGGATTAGTTTGACTGGTTGAAATCAATTCTATTAAAAAAAAGGTAGATACGGTTTTCACTGTACCACTCAAAAGAGTTTATAATTCGAATGGAAAACAAATTTAAAATATCAATAATGGCAATACTGGAATTTGTGAATCTGTAAATTTCATTACATATTTTCGCGTTAGTTGCAAAGACAGACCTCGGCTATTTACATATATATGCGGCATGTACATTTATGTATTTGAAGGAAGGTACCTACTTCAAACAGTGTTGGTAGGTAGTATTGAATGTTTGATTATAAAAGAGAAGGGGGTCAATTATCTAGACTAGAGCATATATTATATGCTTGATTAACTCGTAAAATGCAAGGTCTTGGGGGAAGGAAATATGCTTCATTTATGGACAAATAATACTATAATATTTAGCTTTGATAAAGAAAATAATCGTTGGATTTAATTTATTTTTGTTAAAGAAAAAAAATACACACAAAATTATTAGTTTTAGAATCGATTCGTCAGTTGCGAAATAGCCCTTATAACTCGACTTCTAGAACCAGCACGATGTTATAATCAAGTAGACGCATGATCAGCTTACCTCTCGCGAGATTCATCACAAAATGAACAGAATCGAAAAACCGGAAGTGCGTCAAATCGCAATCGGATAGTTTCGTCAGTTGCGAAATAGCGACCTCTCATAACTCGATTTCCAAAACCAGAGGGATGTTGTAAAACAAGTTATTATTAGTTCAGAGTTGGTGAATAATTGTTATGTCTTCGTCTTGGTAACAAATGATTAAAAATCGATAGCAATAATTTTAGTGTTATTAAAAACAATTTTTTCTAGGGAAAAATACACGATTATGTATCATTTTTTTATGTTTGCAAAATTATTATGTATACCGGGACAATCTGCGCGCAGGCACTTATGAAGAAATGTAAACTCTTCATTGTATTATCAACAGCTGGGCGAGGCGCACAGGCATTGCAGGCAGTGCATCCCATAAATTGCTGTTGGTGTTTGCATCCTAATGCAGAGGCCTAACACTGCGACTTTGAGGTTCGCCGTAAGAGGACACAATAGGAGCGTCTAACAAACTAAACCTAATCTGAGTCCTGGGTCACTCCCTCATTCAAGGGAATGAGAAAGCCGACACCCTTGTAAAAAAGGGTGCGGCGGGGTGCTTCCAGGGTCCAGAACCGGCAATTGGCATATTAACCTGGATAACCAAACAACAAATTAGTTTCTGGTTAAAACAGAAAGTACTCCAATTTTGGAGCAATTCTTCAGGTTTGGTACATGCGAAAGAATGCATTTCACCCAAGCATGTCCGAACTGGTAAATTACTAGAACTTGACCGTAAAAGGTTTAAAATTTTCTCTTTTTGGCTGCGGTAAAGCATTGGCTAACATTCCTCGAATATATATCTCTCTCGTAGCTTTTATATACATTTAAAATTATACCGGCGGTTTTCTCAGATTTTGCCAGAATGAATAACTCAATCTAAAATTCAGAAACAACTGCTACCTCCGTAATAAAAACAAAAAAAAGCTCGACGAAGTGTTCGAAAGTTTTGTCACCCGTACAACTTCGCTGTTTCACTTGGAGCGAGTATTTCTGATTGAAGAAATTTCAGGACGAAACAAACTTCTTTTATCCTATATCGGAGGTTTCAAAAACTCCCAACGCATTCTCCAAATTCTCCGCTCGCGCGGTTAAAGTTTTCCAATCGAACTAGTACATTCCGCTCACAAATGCTTGCTTATTTCTCTGACGTGTTATTAACTTACATGATTTGGTTCAATACTTACGGATAAATAATTTCTATTCAAATTGGTGAAGTAATACGTTTCGACGAAGAAGTTTTTTTAAATTTTCTCCCTGGCATTTTTTTCCGAAATAACGTCGACTCTTCATCATTAAAAACCGGATCAGGAGGAGTGTATGTGGTGGACGCAATAATTTCAGAAAATTTTGGTGAATATGGTCGCCCTGCATCTGAACCGGCAACGAACGCAATTAAATAAGTTTGTAGAAACATGTAGCCAAAAATGTTCATTTTTATGTTTCTCTCTTTTTCATAAATTCGCCATTTCCAAAACCGTGTAAATAAAGTACCGTGTAAGTCGAGGGATAGGTGTATTCACAAACTTGTTTTCGTCGCTGTTGTACATTCACCTTTAAAACATTAAAAAGCGAAATAAGCAAAGACAACGTATCGCAGGTAAAAAAATGGAATAATAAATAAAATCCAAGCATCTACCGGCTAAACTTCACTTGATTTATGTCCACACACACATAAATCAATAAAATCCTTATTTTGTTACTAACACGTTTTTTGCCCTTCTCTTTCTACTGCTTTTTGTTGACATTAGTTTCCATTAGAGGACCCACGCAGATCGTCAAACCACGCAAAGCGGACGTGAGGTAAAGCGCTGTGGGTATTTCCCCCTTTGCGATTGACACTGGAAAATATCGGTCGGAAAACCGCCTTTAAGGATCCGCTTTTTTTCTTTTGGAAGAGACAGACAGATAGAGATACCATCCCAAACGCGTAAAAACGTAGGCGCGTAAGCAGTGCATGCGACTAGAGTGGACAGCTCTTCCTCGCTTGTCGTATTCGAAAAACCTGAAGGTGGTAGATGCGGAAAGCAGTCGGGTCGACTCTAATGAGAAAAATGAGAATTTCGCGTGGGCGATTCTCGTAAGGAAAGGAAAAAAACTATTCGTTTTAGTCGACATTCAATCAAGAAGTTTTTGAATTGGCGCTAGACAGTAAGTAGCAGGTGTATTTGTGTTTGGTAGAGTTAAGATCTAGCAATTTGTTTGCGTCACGTACAGTGGATAACTTTAATATTCGGTTTCTGTAATGTATCATGTAATTTCTATATTTATTTTAAAAAAAACTATTTCTTACTTTCGAAGGATAACCATAATACTTCATAATAATACATTTATTTATTGTTGTTTTGCTAAAAAAAACAAAAACGGGTAAATCCCCGATAAGGGCGTTACTTTAATATTGGGTTTCTGATAAAGAACACTATTTTACGCAATTTTATATTGTCTTGTGGTATATTTCAGTTAGTATTTGCACTGCATTACTTATATTAAGATATTGAGAGTTAAGTTATAGTTTATTGAATTTTATAGAATGCCAGGTAAAGGAAAAAACACGTGAGTAGAACTGAGAAAATTTGCAATACATCATTATAAAGAGGGGAGAAATTGCTGAAATATTAAATATAAGCAAAAGTACAATAGGAGATATAATACGACGTTACAAAAATGAGGGAAGAATTAAATCCAAGAAACAGAATGGACAACCAAAAGAGTTAACAGAAGCAGAAGTGCGTTTAATAGTAAGAAAAATCAAAAAGGATCCCCATAAAAGTGCTCCTAAAGTGGCGACCGATGTTTTGGAAGAATGTGGAAAGTACACACACAAACAATTCGTCAAATCCTTGGAACAATTGGATCGCCAAATACGTTGTGCAAGTAGTAGTTCAATTAGAGAACTCGGGGAGAGATCACAAGAAAAATGGAATGAAATTAGTTCAGATTATACTTAAAAAATTATATCTAATATGCCAAAACGTTTAGAACAAGTGATAAAACAAAATGGTTACCCTACTAAATAGGTACTAGTTTTGTCATAATTTTTGTTCAGTGTAGTAGGTATAAAATAGATACATACATGTAACGTTGTAGAAACCCAAGTAACGCCAATATCGGAGATTTCCACATTTTTTTTTAGTTTGTTCTTTTATTTTCAGGAAATAAAAATTATATTCATTTATTATGTTGTGTTATGATTATCATTTGTATATTAGTATTTCGGCATGGCTAAGTATGCCGAAATACGCATTTAGAGTAATTCACTCATTGAAGCAGGAAGGGTATTTTAATTTAGTTCTATTCAAGCCACTGTCTCCTATTTATTGTATGTATAACATAATGCCTGTATTAAATGAGTTTATATCTCCTCGAGCGTATAGAAAGTTAGCTCATGTTTATAATATGTCCGGACATTGTACACATTCAAAATTTGCAAATTACACGTCGCGTCGGTACTCTAACACAATATTACCTAACAAATTATTCAGCGTACGTTTGTTCAGTAACTTCCAGTAGAGGGAACAGTACGGCTGGGAATTTAGTACCAAAAGGCATTTTAAATTGCATCAGCCATCACGCTGTGCTGTACATAAATACGGCGGGCAGATGAGAAACTTATGACTTCTCCGGCAAACTAATGAAGACCGTCACTTTCCAAGATCATTTTGAGTAAATAGATTATGCATCGGCATTTGCTAAATCTACACTTACAGAAGAAGATGTGTTGAATTAACAAAAATCGTTTTGTTATGATTAAATGTTCTAAAAAATTTTGTTATCATAACAAAAATAGAAAGGTTCAAACAACCACAAATTTTTGTCAATATTATTTTGTTGGATTAACAAGATGAACTTGTTAAAGAAAATATTAACCAAATGACATGTTTCATTCAAACAAAATTAGTTGTTGACTGAATTAAATACTCAGGATATCTCCAGTTCACATCCAATGATGGCCCGTTGTCCCTAATTTCCACTTGTACAATTTTATTAAATAACTATATTATCTACACAATGTACGTGGTTCCACATATTTGTTCATCGCTGTATAAGAAAAACAATGCAATTCAGTATGGGCTGCAACTGAAGTATATAGTAACTTACTTAATTTGTTACATGTGTTGACACATGTGTTGAAGTTGACACTATTATTTCTTTCCATTAACAAAACTGCCTTATGAGTTTAACCAAAAGAAAATGTCAACAAAAGCCGTTTGGTTAATTTAACACACAGATTTGTTTGTATTTAACTAAAAATTTTGGTTAATTCAACACATCTTCTCTAAGTGTAGCTTCTGATGTGATAAATTGATTATTACATCAAAGTATTACAAACGATTCTCGGGAAAGAATTTCAATAAATATAAAAGAAAAATACGTCATTATTATCCTACCTATATGTACTGGGCGTGCACGAATTGCATAAGGCTGAAAGATTGGGTTGGGCGAAAGGGAAAGCTCTACAAGACGTTAAAGGACATCATTATATTTTTTCACGTACTTAAAGATTCAAGCAATACAAAAGAAGTTGTGTGTACTTATAACGATTTGATATTGAATAATTGCTACATGGTTCCAAAAACAAAGACCTAATAAATTGAAGATATTTGGAGCACATTCCCAGAGCTTGTCTATTTTCAAATATCAAATAGACCCCGACACTTGGTACAGATCAAGAATGTTGAAAATTGTTAGAGCTACAAAGATTCAATTCAAGTTTCACAACTATGTTGCGAAACTTTGATATCAAATGAAAGATAAAAAGAACGTATAATGAGATGGGAGAGGAAAATGATAAGCATTCTGGGAGGAAAGAGAACTGTGAACGATTATAGGAGAAGAACAAATGAAGAAGTATATGAACTATGCAATGAACCCAAAATAGATGCAATTATAATTTCGAGGAGATTGCAGTGGCTGGGACACTTGGAAAGAATGGAAGACGACAAATAGGGTGGAGGAAACTCAAGAGAAAAAGAGTAAGGCCGAAGAAGCGATGGAGAGAAGCAACAAAATTTGAAAGAAAAACATCGAAAATTGACAGATGGAACCTAAAAACAGAAGAGTATGTAAATGAATCACAGCTCTGGGCCTGAACGGCCTGTTTAACGCCTATATACAGGATTGGTTGATTTTCCATTATGCACTCACTATTAGCGTGAGAATCAAAGGATTAAAAAAAATTTAAGATATATCTGATACAATATTTTGTGCTCCTTCCAGTCAGGTAAGATAGATTGTTGTATTTGCAAAAACAATTGTAAAACATTGTATCAGACTTGTCTTTGAATTTTTAAATACTTTCATTCCCACGGTAATAATGAGTGCAATATGAGAAACAACCAGCCTGTATATAAGATTCAATTGTTAAAATGTAAAATACGAGTTTATATTTTTTTGTACGAACTTATTGAACGATGGATACTATAAAAAAGTTTACTTCATTTGCATGAGTGTAAATCGAAACATTTTCCAGCTATAACGAATTCTAATCGTGACCAGTCCTCCAATTAAATTACTTAGTTTTCCCTCGGGCGCCGAAACAAATAAAAATGCGTTTGATGTGGGCGTACGCTCAAAGGCAATCATCCCGACGGAAAATACCTCTTGTACATATTGGAGCGATAATAAAAGAGGCTACACATATAATGTATATCAATTAAGCCAACACGCCGAAGCTCCCGGTACGCGTTGCTATAGACTGAACATATTGGCTCTCCTACACGCATCCAACGCGCTCATATTTAATTACAGCTATTAATTATCGACTCTCCAGCGGATATTTTCCGTCACTTTCTCGATAGCTCCGTATTCCGGTGTGTCTGGATCTCCTACGCTGTGTATACGCTTGTCGTGGGAGCGGATTTATGCCTGGTTTATTTGACAGACTGACGTCAAGCCGGATAATTTAATAAGTGGAAATGGAAAAGCTGTGACGCATAGAGGTGCAGAAAAGCTCCCTTTCCTTGAATACAACACCTACATATGAAAAATGCAATTAATCGCTGTATTTCAATATTCATCCACTTAAAAAACATATAACGATTAGAAAAGTATAGAGCCTTGTTTAGAGTATCTTAAAGTGCTTATTCGAAATTAACATATCACCTACAACTAATGCCTAATTAACAACCGTTTTTATCATTGCAGTTTATAATCTAGTGTTATTTTATTTTTTGATATTTATGTTATCTTGATACCTCTTATACTAGAAGGTGTCTGGGGTTTTCATTACTTCACTTTTTTAAACTTCCACAATGCTTCGCCACTTCCTTCTCTGACCAGAACTCTAGCTTATGTTAGTCCTATATCTTCCCTTTCCTCTACAAAAAATATGCAACGCTGCTATTCTACTATTCTTCCATTATTCTGGATCGGCCTCTTCTAATTTTGCCCATTCTCCTGGCTTCCCATGTCTTCTTAACTTGTCTATCTGTTTATCCATCCTGAATAAGCGTGCAGTCCATTTCAACTTATTTTCTTCGATTTTTCTGGGCAATGCTTCCATTTTAAACGGTTTCCCGATTTCTTCACTTCGCTTCTTGTCCGTTCTTTTAAATCCTGCAACTGTAATTAAGTATTTCATCTTGGCAGCTTGCAATGGTTTTTCTTGCTCGTCATTTACCACCCATTTCTCAACTCCATATGTTGAAATTGGAATACACATTGTTTTCTACATCCTCAGTTTTGTTCTAGTAGATAGTAGACTTGATTGATTGGCTAGTAACAATATTTCGATACAAAAGAAGATGTTCAATAGAGGCGAAGTTTGCCTAAAGCTGCTCTTCCACTTAACCTCAAGATATATGATCAAAGAATACATAGGTTAAGCAATTGACTATGAGAAAAAACGTGAGTTAATGTGAACAGAAAGTTCAGTTCACAAAACTAGGCGTGAGGCCATTGCCTGCTGATTAAATAGAGCTAATTTTTCTTGAAGGTAGTATAGCACAATATTTTAAGAGTGTCTGGGATGCAATTGTATATGAGAAAGACCTTTCATGTATAGTAGTTTTATGTAATAGAACTGTACGTAAAGTTTAATTATATATCTGTGATCTGGAATTAAGATATTATGCGTAACGAGATCCCTTATTTTTAATCAAAAACAAAATGCGTGCAAGAATTTTGAGCAATTTGGATGAAATCACCTGATCTAGACGTGAACCATAGACAACATCTTAGTAGTTCAACGTAGTCAAGATGAGCAAGTCACAGCATTTTCCCAGGGTTCACATACAGAAAGTCTTTATGTGAATATAAACATTTGAGTATACCATAAGATACCATAAGATTCTTTGGATTCGCATATAGATTACGCCATGAATCCGCTGCTGGGCGTTAGATGTCTCTGGAGTTTTACTAAAGTCATTCTAACATAAAGTTGACAATACGGCGTACTGAACGGGCAGCAGGCATTCCTCCGTCGTCTGATGAGGGCTCAGTAGCAAAATGCAGCAAAAATGCTAGTATTTTTTGGAGGAAGTAAAAATGCTAATATCTTCTTCAAAGTGTGGTCAAGTTCCTCTAAATGTTTGATAAGAAATTTCTCAATGACTATCGACAAACAGATTGGTGATATAAGGACCGGTATTTTGTTTTGATCTAATTATCTGAATACTCTTACACAATACTCTATGGTTAGTTAAAGGGGATGATGACTTCATGTTTCCCGGACCCTGTATTTTAAATGATACGGATATGAATTACAACATCTCAATCCTCATTATATTTAAAGCCACATTAGACTACATTGGTACATGATTTCCAAAGAACCTCTAAAAAAATAAGGTCCAACAACTTCAGATCACACCTTACAGTTACTTCCTATCGATCAACTTATGTTAGCTTAAACATTTTCGAATGTGTTCCTTATCAAAATTTTCATCAATTCAAAACGGTTCATTGCTTCATTTAATATAGTAAATAAGAAATCTTTTTCCGTAATACGTAAAACAGAAACAGAGCGAGATTGTAGAGGTTACCAAACTTCAAATGCTGCACTCAGACTTCCTCCGTCCCCATTCCTTCATGTTAAACCGTAAACCAATACCAAACATCCTAACAAAACTTGTCTCACCGCACTAACTATAGCTGCATTAAACTGAGAATAACCAAATTAAAGTTACACCGTACCGTAGCTCTAACTATTCCTCGTTATGTATTAATTATTGATACACCGTGAGCAAGTTGTTGAACCACGAATTCGATATGTGTCTGACAATGAGACGACGAGGTCAATCGAATGATTTGATATTTGTACCTGCATAGTATGCATTATATCTGCATATTGCATACATATAAATTCCATGAAAGTATGTACCCTAACTGGTTTTAAAAAATCGCTCGTACATCTTAAAAGCTTTATATTAACTAGCACTGTTGGCGTATTTTTCACAATTTATAGAAAATCTCAAGGCATGAACAATTCTAACCACATTTCCACTTTCCTTTTTCGAATTTAAAAGATTGTTGAAGTAGTAGTCAGAATGACTATTTAGTATCAATCAATTTAGTATCATCAATTGAATAATTCATAATGATTGATCGTGTATCTATATTTAGTTGTAATAGTACTTTACTTGCCCAACAGTAATTAAACCATTTACAGGGCAATTTAGCAAATTAATACATATCAGCATTACGTGCAAAGTATGCAACACGTACCATAACAACAGCAGTAATAATATGATAAGTAGAAAAAGAACAACAAAAGGTATACAAAATGAAAACAAGTATTTCACAGTATGTAGTACATAGCCAAATAAATTATTAGACATGTAATAAATTGGAGGCTTAAAAATGATGTTATTGCTGGCTGTAGGCAGTCTTATTGTTTGTGTATAGCATATATTAACAGATGGAATGGGAAAATAAATTTGTGTAAGAAGAAAAGAACTGTCAATGTTATCAGAAAGTAAAAATTTTGCACTGTAATGACAACTATGTTTACTAAGCCTGCGAAAGTTATGGACTTGAAGCAATTCATTGTAGCCGGCACCACGTTCCGGAAAGACGCCATTAATCTTGTAAGTCAAGAACTTAAAAAAAAACGTTTCTGTATTTTTCCAACAGCCAAGTTGTTGGTAAGTATGATAAGGCGACCGTATTAACAAACAACATATTCTAGGTAACTGGCTTCAATAGAATAATTATACTCCAGCGAACTACAGCGCGTTTGTTGTTATTAAAGATTTTGTTGCGTTTACATCAATCATCAATAGCAAATAAATTGTTTTCTAGGGGAATACAATTATTAATGAACTTAGAATTTGTGTATTTTGAAATCGTCAGCATATGCCAAAAAATTGCGAGTTAATTCATTGGGGAGATCCTTACGATAAATATTAAGTAATAACGGGCCAAGATTGGCCTCTAGCGCCACATGTAACATTTTTCTCGGGTCAAATAAGCTTCGATAAATCAAGGGGATGAATAGCCCCAAAAAATTCAAGCTGTGTCAGCATTACCAATCAGAGAATCAAACACACAAGCCAGAATACTGTTGGTAGATCGTCCACAGTCACAAATTCATGTTGTTGAAGTGATATTCTGGATTTAAAATTTTTAGAGTTGCTCACAAGCGCCAGCGGACAGAGGCGCAAATTCAGTATAACTGAGAGTCTCAACGAGGTCTGTATATATATACAGTGCGGGCGTAAATTGTGTCCCCCCCTCGTAACTTTTGAAAGGAATGAGATAGAGAAACGAAGACGAGATGAAATTAGAGGCAGATTGCGATATTTTGGTTATATCGAGATGCACTGGACTCAAAACGTAAGATAGATGGCGTTGTTATCTTTGAAATTTTAAATGGAAAGTATGTTCATATAAAACCTCATTTGTAAGATATATTTATTATGTTTACGCCTATGTAAACAGTTTTACGATTTTCTATGTTTTTACGGACATATCCGTAGTAAAAGATAGAGAACTTCACCTATCTGATAACCCTCGTATTTATTGAATGGTGCATGTTTCATAGGAAACGTATTTTATAAATGTCAGGTGTACTGTTAGAAATAAATCGGCATAAATATTTTGACGTTCCTTTAAATTCTAGAATACGTTTCCTAGGATTATCAGAAAGGTAAAGTACCTCTAACTTTATTGCGGATATGTTCGTTAAAACATAGAAAATCGTAAAACTGTTTAC
>JARFOC010000472.1:230118-297111 GCA_031763485.1 Osmoderma eremita
CATCGAGGTGGTAAGGGTATTTTTTATTATTTTTTACTATTTTAAGCCACCGTATCCTATTTTGTATTTTATATTAAACTATGAGTTCACGATTCATATTTACTTTGCATCAAAATATCTTCTTCAGCAATCTTCATACGATTTGATAACTCAGTGAGTTGTATCTTATCTTATACTATCAAGTCGATTTCAGCCTATCAAAAAATCGAAGATCATACGTCACTCTACAGAGAAAGAATAGCCGAAGGAAAAATTAAAAGAACGGACTACCGCAAGGCAATGTGCTTTCCCCGTTCCTATACAATATATACCCGAACGATAAATCGAACCAACCGGATGTAATTCGTTTCATCTATGCCGATGATACAGCGGTTGCAGCGCAGGGAAGATGTTTCGAGGAGGTAGAGAGAAAGGTGATGGCAGCTGTAGAAAATCTGCCCGAATACTATGATGGAAATTATCTGAAGCCAAACGCGGTGTGCTTTTCATCTCCGGATCAACGAAACCAGAAGAAATCTCAAAATTATGTGGAGAGAGTATTTGGGAGTCAAGTTGGACGGAAATCTGTCATTCAAACAACAGTGCCGTGACCTCAAAGAAAAAATCGGTGTTAGGGGAACTGCATCATCCCCTAGTCCACTAGTGGTGCGCTAACCGGTCTTAGCACTTCGCAGTGGGCGAATACGCCGCGCCACTGTGGGAGGCATCTGCACTCACAAAACACATTGATGTTGTCTTGAATGAAACGTTCGTACAATTTATAACTGCTTGCTTTTCAAAAATTTTACTCTCTAGTTGGCATAGCACCACCAAACATTAAAAATCAGTGGCATTAGAGATCGAGATGAATTGTCCCTTCTCGCCTCAAATCCAGAAAAAGTTTTATGCGGAGAACTATACCACCAGATACACAGATAGAAACCCGCCGCATATCTCTGTGAAGGAAATCACTAGCAACGAGCGCTGGCTTTGAAACCAAAGAACTATACATCATTCACTTTAAGAAAATAGGGTTGGGCAAGGTAGGCTTATATTTTTGACGTTTGCTATTGGCTAATGCGTAAGACAAATTACACACGACGAAAAAAGCTATCTGTGCATAAGAAATTTATGTTGCATACAATGAAATAATACGTATCTGTAATGTCAGTTGTCAAATTTCTGTGGTTGCTTTTGGTTGTGTTTTGGTTGTTTCTTGTTATATTATTTGTTTAGCATATTGCAGAAAAGGAAGTAGAATTATAGTACTACAGATTACGGATGAAAATAGTTTTGTTAAAAATGGGTTGTTATATTTTCCATCGAAAAAAAAAAGCCGATTACCACGAGGAAATGAATGGTGAAGTAGTTAGAACCAAATTGTGTTATTGTAATGGATAATACACCATACCATTCCATCAAGGCATAAAAAATGCCAACGGCTGCATGGAAAAAGGATATTTTAATTAATTGGCTTGTTTCAAAAGGAATTGCCTGTGATATCTCATACTTAAAAGTTGAACTTCTGGAACTGGCTAAAAGCTATCTAAAAAATAATTTGATACGCTATATAATCGATGAATGGTATAGCAGAAACTGGTCCTAAAATTTTAAAGTTGCCACCATATCATTGCAGTTTAAATCTTTTAAATTACCAGAGGTAAAAGAATTATTAATTGAAGGACTCCAACTCATAACTGCTGAAGCATGGACAAATTGCAACAAACACACCATCTCCGAAGAAAGTAAGATGTATGAGCTAGATAACATTGTAGAAGATATGATGAAAGAATCTATTATTACCGCTAATACTAGATCATCATCGGAAATGTCCTCTCTAAGTGATGCTTCTGCATTATTAACATAAAAAAATGATATTTTAAGTAATTTGCAGATCGTTCAATAATTGTAGTAGGTACAATTATAGCTACTTTAAAAAAGGACTACTAAAGTGTCTCATAGAAGCCATAGAAGTTTATTCCGAAATGTGTTTGAATACGTGAAATATAGAATATATCTGAAATAAACTTTTTCCATTTTCTTTGGCTGGATTAAATAAACTGAAATAAACGTAAACGTATATTTTTCTTAAACATTTTACTAAAATATTTGTCGCTAGAATTTAGTGTTACTTTCAAAGAAATTGACAAAGGTTATAACAAAACTAACATTTCACTTTCAAATTACCCGCCATTATTTAATCGAGTTAAATTTGAGCAATGTTGTACGGACGCCGATTGGAGCGCTATCTACTATGCTCTTAAGTGAATGGAGTATAGCTGCAAGACACCAACTAACATATGCACCGTGGAGGATTCTGAACCGTCTTAGAACGGGGGTGATGCGGTTGATGGTGAAAGGTGAAAGGTGAAAATGTGGGGAAATACAGAACCCAGATCATCTAATCACTTGCACAGACATGCGTGATAATTGCACGCAACACGATTTACTTTTAGCGAATGCCAAAGCTGTTCGTGCTGCAGAATTTTTTAAGGGAAAGATTTAGATAGGTGTGTCCGGACACGGAAAGAAAGAATAAGAATATCAAAGGTGTGTCTAACAATTTCTATTATCACCTATTCCTATCTTTCTTATGTGCACATAAACAATAATGATTTATAATCTGATTATAATATCCAATTCTTTAATCCATTTTATCTCTCGCTTTACACAAACGGTAAAAAGTAGTACCACAATGTGGTGCCTCCTTTGTTTTGACGGTTATGTAAACTGTAACGATATAATCCACACGATTATATTATACATCCATATATGACCAAAAGAACAATAACAAGGCGTATTGTAAACATTTTAAATGCGCTGATTTTGTAACAATTAAAAAAATACGAGTTTTTATGAAAACTGCCCCAACCCAAACCACTTGAATCGGTAGTTTCTCCATCACGTAACCCATAAATGTACGTAGTTAAATGGATAAATGTACGTGCTCCAGCATTTTTTCGCGCATCACGTCCCACGAGCTAAATGCACATTACCCTCGAAAATATTCTCATATAATACGAGAACGCGCGATCCCCGCCGGTCATAAAAAAGCCGCCACGCGGAGGCGCTGCTATCGCCGCGCAATTAAACGCGCTATTCCGCAGGGTAGAAAAGCTGTTACGTGTGAACTACTACTACTTACTCTCATCGCTCTGCGGGGCAGACAAGATGGCACTGTGTTTCTTTTTCACTTCCTCGACGTTCGCCTGTATCTTGTCTATCATGTCCCGTATCTCCTCCACCTGCGGAAGTTCAGAAACTCGATTACAAATAAAATCACCAGTGTTAGAGATTATATTGTGTAGAATAATAGAACGGACTTGAACTGTATATGGAAACGATATGAATGCAAATATAACGCAACATCTCGCAAAATAACCGTTCCACGTATATAATCTTTGAATCCAGGTAGAATATATAAGATAATGCATGTTTGCTTTTAGTTATCTCAAAAGTGCATTCATTCACTATTATGGTGGTACTACAAAGAGTAATGAAAGTACATAAGTACATATTAACGTTATGATCGGAGTGAGGAAAATCTAGTCTACTATCGACTATGCGTCAGGAATGCTACAGATATCCACAGTGTACGTAAAACAGTCTTGTCAAATTTATGTTTTTCTTT
The DNA here is from genome assembly GCA_031763485.1 of Osmoderma eremita. NCBI lineage: Eukaryota > Metazoa > Arthropoda > Insecta > Coleoptera > Scarabaeidae > Osmoderma > Osmoderma eremita. The sequence continues at coordinate 233,729 of JARFOC010000472.1, forward strand.
GGGATTCGGTAGTCAAAACAAAGCATCAGAGAGTTTTATATTTAAAGTGTTTGATATAAATATTTCAAAAAGAATATCGACGCAATATGAAATTAACATCTAATCTAATAAAATTATTATAGCTTTGTTCCAACTGGTCTCGCTGACTGTCAGATGAACGTCAGCGCCATGCGCATTGTTTAGACTTATTGCAATGAACACCTTTATGTAGTATAAATGGTGCAATGCGCATGCGTCTGACGTCAATCTGGCAATCAGCGAATCATGATGGAACAAAGCCTATAACTTTTTATAATACTCAAACGTTCAATTCCCCAGAAGCAACTGATATAACGTCGTGTCAAAGGACTTTTTTTATGATTTCATATGATTCTACAAAAGTAAAACAAAATATAAAATACTTTCTATATATTTTTTTTCGTTTAAACATCAACTGTTCCTATAAGAGCTAATTGTTGAATATTAATTTTGTTTTGTATATATAATATCATTCTAAAATGATAGAAGCTCTATAAAATTATGAAAATCAATAAAATTTACATGCCAAGTTTCCAATTACCCCAATCCAAAAAAATGTAATTGTAAGATTAAGTACGGACATTTATGAAAATCAAATATTTTGGTTTACTTCTTTTGTTTACATGTTGATAGTGGGTAAAGTAGGCATCAATATAAATAAATCTTTTACAATACATACATATATCAAAAGAAACCACCCATTATTCAACTTCAACTTTTATGAAAAAAATTAACCAAAGAGGAATTCATCTTGTTTTCAATTCAAAAGTACTTCGAAATGAAGTATTCCATGACATCGATGCGAAATTAGAACAAGATTATTATGAGGCTATATCTGATTAATTCCACTGTTCATAATCCATGCCCTAAACATATTCCCAGTAATATTAGACCAAAATTAAATTCCCTCTAGAAATTTACATAAATTTAATTAAAGCGGTAATATTCACTTCGCTCCCGCTGTAATTCATCGGGTACTTTATATTAGGGACACCCATTTACGCATATTAGAACACGCGGGATCAAAATTAGGCCAGAGTCTTTCTGACAATAATAATTCTACCCCTAATTGTTTTTATAATAAAATAACGCATTGGGTCAACCTTCAATTTAATGCGAAACTCTGTATGTGGTAATTTAATGGGATGTGTGGAAAATACAAATGAGAATAAATCATTAAAAGGAGAGCTATGCAAAGAGGGCAATGTTCAATACACAAAGTAGTATTTTATATAGGATCATTTCAATTTTCGAAACAAAGGTGATTGGCGTTGGTATTTCGATTTTTAAGTTTTTTAATAAAACCATGAATGTGAGAGCTGCCATCTGAAAATCAAACTGGGTTCATCGACTGACTAAAAGTTGAAACAAGACACATGCGTGTGTAATTGCTATTCCTTTCTTAAATATTATTGTATTATATGGAGATTTGTATGATTCCAGCCATTTTTGTTACAAAAGTGGAAACTATTATTTGTTTTACTTTAAATTTAATAAATTGTATAATACCCCAATTCCCAAATAAATGTTCCGAATGTAAATTACGTTAATGTAGAGCAATTAAAAAAAAATTATGGGCTTTTTCACTGATTCTTATATTTAAAAAAATGTTTTTTTAATATTGTACTGTTTTCCCCATGAGGTGTAAAATTCCCCGAAAATTTCTTACAGTGTCGGTACTTCCAATGCACAACTTGTCAGAATGTCGTTTAAACCCCCTAATGGTGAAACTATAATTCCGAATAGGTTCCTATGCATTGTGGTGTAATATAGGGTTCCATATTCGGTCCTACGTTATTTAATTTATACGTTAATGATATAGCTTTCTTCTTAGGTGACATTTATTTATGTATGCTGACGATATCCGAATGTTAACTACACCTGACGCCGATACGGAATCCACCGAAATACTTTTTTTCATTTACAAAAACTTGCATTTTCTTATCATAGTCGACAGATGTTCTCTCATACATAGAGTTTGTATTTGACATTCAGAGGTGCAAACGCAAAATGTTTCGCATCTATAATCGACGGCGTACATTGTAATGACTAGGAACACGGAAGCTTAGTTCCATACATTCGACATGGTTTTATAGGGTTTCTATAGTCGTTTCGAAGACAATCGTCTTACATGTTGGAAGCACTTATATAATTCACAATTAATCCTCTTGTTAAAGTTATGGCGGAATAATGAGATGTGAGAAAAGAAACAAAATTCTATAACCAAAAATACTTGTAAATAAATATAGGGAAATAGCGACTTTTAAGACACAGCGGGAGTATATTTTGTAGCTTCACTCACATACTTATACGACATCTCTGGCAACGGAAAATTTACATTTGTCGCATAGAATTGATACAAACAAAAATTTGATCTGGCACATTCAAGTTCAGCAATAGATTTATCGGCTGAAAATTCATAATTACCATTAGTAGAAAAATTAACTAAAATTTTATATTCACCGTTCAACTAATCTCCATCAATGTGTACTCAAAAATTTCATTGGTAAAGAGATAAATCTGTCCTCTTTATAGGATGTTTCGAGAAGTATTTAAAATACTTGTCAAGAGACGATACTAGATTTAGAAAATCTATTAGTCTAGAGGAAAATTGTAATATTAAATATTATTAAATATCATTGTGAACAAATGTATCTTAGAATAGAAGCATGTCGTGTCGTGCAGTATTTGTTGCGGACATGTTTTTATTTTCTCTCATTTGTGTCGTGTCCGCTTGTTACCTAAGTATACGAGCCTTCATGAAAATTAAGGTGCAGTAAATAAAGATAAAATACATTTTAATATCAGACAAAAATACGGTGTACCTAAATGTACTACCGACCTAATAAAACCGTTGCTGTTACATTCACACCATAATGTGTAAGTGTAAAGAATGAAAACATGTTGGAGCAAGTCCATAAATAAAACATAGAACGTATGCCACATAAATCATCAAATAAAATCGAATAAAAGAAAGTTAACATACCGACAAGTCAATTAATTAATGTTCTATCGACTAAATTTCTACGCAGATTTTATTCGTGACATTAGGTCCCACGTCGAAAGCGTTAGCTAGCGGAATTAATAAATCACGCACAAGTTTCCGGAACATTATGAGCAACGAAGGACAGGAGGGTGACAAGAAAAGTTCTTTTTGTCCTCAAATCCAAACCACCTCGCAGGGGATACATTTACTTCAACACGACTCTCTAGTGAACTCGTCTTCACCATCCATCATCTCAATAATTAATAGTCAATCTCGGCCTATCGGACACCATTCAGGTTGAATAAATTCGATAATGCAGACAACGGAAAACATAAAGTAAATCATCCTTGAATATTTCCAAAATATCCGTTTCATAAAAACGGGTACAGTGCAATTCATTACCAGTCCCAATATACACGCAATTTAAAACCCCGCCAACTTACCGCCGCAAGTTGCAAGTAGTTTTAAAACCATCCTTTAGAGATCACCGTATAAATAAATACAAACTATAAACGTAATTCGGCCACGGAGTTACCATCTTCCTTCCTTTTAGTTTTCAATTTTAGTATTCAATCATGAATGAATGAACATTTTTTACGAGAAAAAACCAAAGCCGTTTATGACAGCCGTTGATTGCATTTTGACAAAGCAATTATTCTAGTTTATGACCATCTATTTTTCTCTCTTTCTCCATACAATGAAGTCTTAGAAAATTTGATTAAGGAATCAATATTGGAAAGTGCTCTACCGGCCATATAAAATTCCTTTATTATTAATACGAGGAAAGGGTAGGAGTTTCCTAACGACTGTCGTAAAATTTCGTTCTTCACCGCCGCGAAAATTTCGACTTTTTATATTATCCGATAAAGTCGCCCTTCCCGCCGACATTAGGTATCCCTCGGTGTTATTAGGGACTCTCCGACGATCGTAAAATGTCTCGACACACGAAAACTTCCTCTGCTTTTGACGTTCAGATCACTATACGGTTTTATAGCTCTGTATCTCTACTCCCCGATACGTACACTGTTGGCTGGAGCTTTGATCTCCATCCATGGTCTTCATGATGTGTACATTTATCTAAACCCAATAGAAAGGGTCTACTGAAATTGCATGTACGTGGGATAGTAGGTAATTTCCAAAAATTTCCCAGGCAGGACAAAACAGGAGACTGATAGTTTTTATGTATCCAAAAAATTACCACTTTTCTGTTAAAACTTTTTGATTAACTTATTAATTTATTAAGTAAGCGTCCTTGATACTGATTTGTAGAAATTGTTACAAAAAGGAAGCAAAATATAAAATAAAATTAACATGGGAAAGGCAAATCCATTAGCCTGCAATTGCAGTGTTTAAATTGCTCAAAACCAAAGTGTTTGCCCAACTAACAGCGACCTATTAAGTCGTTCAATAGAAAATACTGTCTGTAAACTTCAATATCTATGATTCTGTAAAATCTAAATTTCTAAAAAAGACTCATATCCAAAGGTCTTTATCGTCAATTTTCCCAAGAATTAAACGTCTAATTCCATTCATTCTCAGATTTCATCATGCATAGCTAAAAGCAAAAAGTACCAGAGTACCAGAGCGTTTACTAGTGTTTTCACTAAACTGCATGAGACTGGTGCAGTACCCTGCCGTAATATTTGCAAATAAAGAAAATTCGGATGAACTAGAAGGCCTGATGCGTTGCACATACTAGAATATGGAGAACATTATGTGCATATGCACGACTTCCATCCTTATCATTTACAACGGAATCAACACCTTCACACAGGAGATGAGACTAGACGATTTGTCAATATAGCTAATTCCTAATCGTCGAGTTATTCCATTTATACTGTTCACTGATGAAGGCACTTTCACTCAATAACAATCGTAACTCACATTGCTGGTTAGACGAAAATCCACATGCCTTTGTGGTTAGCAATTGGTATGATGTGGTATAATAGGTAATCAGTTGATTCGGCGCGCATCGTCTTACAGGGAGCCATTTATTTAGACTTTCTTAAAAACGAGTTTCCACTATTATTGGTGGAGGCTTCTTTGGCTGCAAGGATTGTATGTTCTTCCAGCATGACGAAGCCTCTGGACATTCTAGCCGACAGATGATCATCTAAATCTAAACATTCCCCCAGGACGATGGATCAGCCGAAATCGAATTCATAGGCCATCAGGGTCTCCACACCTTTCATTATTATCTTTGGGGATGAATAAAAGGCGACGTCTACGAAGAAAAAAATAAAAACCACCCGACCAACTACTTGTTTGCATTATTAAGTTCTTTCCGCATAAAAGCTTGGCAAGGCGACTTCAGAAAAGCTACTCGTGGTATTGTCAAGATAGTTCGAAAGTGCATTGAAGCCGGTAGTGGAATTTTGAAAATCAACTTAATTATTCGTGTGTTTTATATCATTGAATAAATTAACAAAGGCAACCAATAAGTCATTTTCATTTGCTTAACATCTTCTGTAAGTCTTTTTATGGGTAACATTCGAACATCTGTGTTTCTGCAACCATTAAGAATTGGACACATTTGTATGAACTTTCTTGTTCAACACTACCACCTCCTAAAATATTTACTATTCATCCTGAAACAACCTTCTATTGCGATAGCGCGATGAAAAGACATGTAAATTATATCCGAATACCGAGAGTTAAAAGTTGGGACTTTAAATTTAGCGTTGACAATAATTGCAGACAATCAACACGTTTATTCAACAAGCGATACACAAACTTTAAGGAAATTAAATATCGCCGATGTTGAAGAGAACTAATTCCTAAGAGATTTAGTCTGTAATTGGTAAAAGTCGTTGATGAAAAGTAAAAATGGTATTGGACCTAAATGGCTACCTTGTGGTACACCGACGCATATAACGCGAGATTGTGAAGAGATGGGCCGTTGATACCGTTGATAAGAAAGATTAGTGAATGGTCTACTTGATCTAACGCTTTAGAAAAGTCCAAATACATGGAGTCAACTTGTTTACCGGATTCCCATGATCTATTGTTAAAATTTACATGGAGTAATAATTTTGTCTAGATGCTGCGACCTGAGTAAAAAATATGTTGGTTAATGGCAATAACATTGCGGAATGTGTTAAAAATTGAATCACAACGTACAAGATATCGTAGATATTGGACAATGATTCTGAATATTCTAACTGTAACGAATATAATTGGTAATAAGGGGGTAAAATTAAATATTATACAACATTGCATAAGAAAATCCTTTATTCGTCGTTTCCATGATGTAATCGAAAAGTATTTTCCAATTTATTAAAGAGAAAAAATAATACCTAGGTGTCAAATTCACGTTTCCGATCGGAAACTCGCCAATCACGTTCCTATTTCTTCCCCGATTGGTTTTGGGCGACTCGGTCGGGTGAAATTTGATTTTCCTGCCAATGAATGGCGTCGTTCCATTAAGCCCATAGACCAACCTAAACCGCACATACGATCTCGTGCGCTTATCTGGTAATCGAATTACTGAATACAAACGATCCCCGCTTGGTATCGACATTTGCGAAAGCGTCTTCGGTTGGGAAAGTATAGAGAAGTACGCCGAAATGGTAAGCAACCCGTTAAGAAAAAAGGTAAAAAATAAATTTAAGATATACGGGGACACTAATGCATCAACGTACAACGTAATTCGTTGTTATCAGACCGCGCACCGAGGCGGAAAATGCCCTGACGACTGGGAGACAAAGAAAGGATCGCAGCGAGCAGCAGGACAAAAGAAAGACCCTCCGTTCTCTTCGACCGAGTCAAGCCGCCCAGTCGATAGGGAATACCGCCACCACTAAAGTGTCTTACCGCAACGGAATGAAATTAATGCGTTAATTTTAGATAAAGCAGTCGCTAATGCTACGCTACATTTGCTCTGGCGTAATCGGATTTCCTATTGAAAACCTCACCAGAGAGAGAGTGCATAAAGAATGCGTGGTTTGCATTCCAGCGACGAGAGATGCAACTAAAAAGGGTGCTGATGTATATTTTCCGCATTGATTTTCTTTTAGTCTGTATGCATAGATTTTTCATGCAATGGTTGTTCTAAAATAGTCGTCGATATTATGTTATGCTTGAGAAGTGTTTCCCGAATTGATTTTGTTTATCTGTTGCCTTATTCTCTGAGTGCAATGAGAGAATTTTTCAGTATAACAGTGACATTGCAGAAAGAAAATTGGTGATGTTAGTGAATTCATCACCAACTAATTCTTTTCAGTAAGTTTCACATGTGACCCATGTAAAATATATATTATTAAGGCAAACATATTGCCATTTTTGTTGTAAATATTACAACCTGCAGTATTCCCTACCATTCCATATATTTAACCTACTACAACCATTTTACAACAAAAATATTGGAAAATATAACACACCCAATTGTTGTCGCAATCATTAACGGCGAGTTTAGTTGACTTGAACACAATTGTGTAAACTTTACATACATTTTTTTCTCAGTGATTGAATTTCTATGTAGTTCCTGCAGTTCTCCCTATTAAAATCCGCCAATTTAATAAGCGATTTCCCAAATCGGTCTCTTCAACACCCCAACGCAAATTGATTATTATCTAATTGTAAGTTAAAATAACTTTCAGTTTCTGAACGAAACTAAATTGTTTAAAAGGGAAACAAAATATCGATTTTGAGGGTTGTAATTCCTTAATAGTTTTTTCAACTTTTAGATAGCAAATAGTATGACACTTTTTTTTATGTTGCCGGATATGCACAGTATTTGTTATTGTATTGTATTAAAGATGTGCAAAACCGTATTTTCTTAAAACGAGAATAGCGGTTTGTTATAAGAATTTCTACTAGCGTAAAAATGTGCACATACTTACGCCAAAAAAATAAATATCTTATAGTAATCATGTTAATCCAACTAAAGTTGTTTTGGAAAACTATGCATCACCGATAGGGGATTCGATTGTGACAATCGTGTTCATACCGGCACAGAATAAATAATAGTTTCTACTCCCTTACAGATGGCGCCAAAACTATATTCATTAAGGGATGGGATATTAAGCATAACAACCCTTACACAGTACACAGCTGTGAATGTTCATTCTCCCTAAACTATGGGATATCCGGATTCAGTTGACCACGTGCGCTTACTGTAAAACAATGGAGAACGAAATGAACAATTACACACATCCGTTCCAACTTCCGCAAGTTTGCTTATCGTGCATATCAAACGCATGCGCACAACAGCTACACAAAACGATACATGTACAGTACACGAACCGTACGAAAATCGGGGTAAGTTCTGTAACGACAGCTACACACTCAGCACTTCGAAGAAAATTTACATGAAAATTGAAATGAAGGGTACGAATAATGCACAAGAATATCAACGAAATATTATGTGTGCTTATTTAATATACAAATTACTGACAAAATTGCAGATTTGATATTACAGCAAACAAAGAATATTACTTTCAATGACAAGTTCTTTCTCCTTTCTATTAATTTCGATTGTGATCTATTATGTATTAGTTCTGATAACCTTCCATATATTTAATTTCTAATATGTACATACTTGATAAATTCGTATTATCTAAAATGATTTAATCTAATTCAATTATATGCTAAAACTACGTATATCTGATGCAAGGTATACGTGCATGTACAGCTTGTGCATAAATTGGCGCAAAAGCTACACGCAACACTTCGTTCGGTTCTGAATCGAAAGTCTCGGGCCGATGTACCAATCAAGCTCAGCGTGAACCTCAGTTCAACGAATAAATTACGTTGTACCAACTTAGTTTAGTCTACGCGTCAAAGTCTTGGTCAACTGAAACGCCTGTTTTTGGCCGTTACATATACTTTGTTGCTTGTGTCTACTGCTGCCCACCCCCTAAAAATACTCACGAGTCGCCGCTGTGAGCCGGAACTCCATCATGCATGTAAATCATGTTAGGATGTGACATGACATGTCATGGTATATTCAACAGCATCTCACAAATAACTTGTTCCAATACACGACGGTATCCATTGGCATCAAGACAATGTGGTAGATAAATTATCTAGCGACCCTATAATTTATTATGCTCAGTCAAGCTTTTTAGGTGACCATATTCCCGAAATTCGTGCAGATTTTCCTAAGCTCAATCGAGAAAATTATGAGTATTAGATGCACGATATCTGGTAGATATGGACTGGCGTCTCCAAAGAACAAGTCTTAAAATATCGCGATCTTCTTGAATCCTATTCAAGATTGCAAAAATTTAATCGAAACATGTTATCATTTTCATAGAGCGGCTGAACTTGGAATGGAGGAAGGTTTTCTCGTATAACTAACTGAACGATCTTATTTCTACTCTATATTCTCATTCTGTCGTGTCTAGCATTTCCATCATAGAAACCGTACTTAGTGTACACATCGGCATATTCATTGAATCCATTGAGTGAGCAAAATTAAAACAAAAGAACGAAAAAACCCAGACACACAAAAACTAATCAAGACTATACAAATAATCGCGAAAAAAAGCAAAATTATAACACGAACGTGGCCTTAAAATTAATATGCTACACAATTTTTACATTTTTGTGGTGTAGCTTCTGCGCGAATTTATACACACCCTATATAAACACAGTGATATTGTGAATTTTTAATGTTAGAGAAGTAAGCAAGTGCTCTTATTCAATCTTATCCGTTATCACTTAGGAAACGGAAACAATAAATATTGTCATTATTTTCTAAAACAATTAATCATTTATACATATATTTAACCTTCTCGTAGGCTGTTAATGTCGAAAATATCAAAGATAACCTATCATAGGAGATTATAAACTTTCTCGTATACTTCCCAAGTCCCAATAAGTTAAAATAAAGTTTCCTATTTGGATGTCATGCTAAAATACCAAAATTCCATAGATTATTACAGAAATAGCTTTAAATATCATCATGACATTAACTTTGAATGCGCCCGTAGAATTTATTGAGTTCACTTTAACAAGAATAGGTAGTAAAAGCATTCATTTTCTTAATTAACCGACATAAAACCCGCTTGCTTACACACTCCAACTACAACCCAAACACAAGTAACTCCAAAGTGAGATTCAATTGAACGATTATATCATAAAATGATTCATCATGAGATCACGTTGGGGAGTAAAACAGAGTAAATATCTTTCAAGGAACGTGTTTTTGTAACGTGATAATTGGGTAAATCGTGTACAATGATTTTTAAAAGCCGAAAAAATATTTATAAATTAAAGGAGACGTATCCTCGATTATATCCCGAGTTTATTGGTGTAATTCAGATAGTGATTCATACAGCGATAAAAAAGGACAAACGGTTGTTATCATAAAACTAAAAATATCAGCAATAACTGTTCAACTGTATCAATATTTTTGTCTCAATTTCGATACAATGTCACACCTGTCAATAAAATTTCTTCAACGAGCTGTCATCGCATTTCACCAACATCTACTTTAATTGTTCCTCATTTAATAAAAATAACAACTATAGCTTTTTCTGATATTTATTTTACATTTAAACAAACTTACCTCCGTGAAGAACGCATCCATAAAGCCTTCGCGGCCCTCAACATTAACGGTAACATCATCAGGTCCATCATCTTCGTCACTTTGAGCCTGAAAAGTTATTGTTTTTCATCACTGCTATAATTTAAGATAACATACAAAACAAAAACAAAAACTGGCCAGAAATAAGTAGTGTATCATCTAAAATTATTACAATCTTCACATAACCTATTCAGACATTTGATTTCGTAAAAATTATACATTATAGTAGTAAACTAAATTTTAAAAAGTGAAAAGGTGATTTCTATATGAGGTACAAAACAACTAAACTTCCTACAGTTTGTTATAATTGTCATTATAATAAATTAGTTAATCGTAGTAAAAATTTATGTATATTATAAGAGAAATCGAGTTGACTATTTAAAAACAATTACTTACAGCGACAAGGGCCGCCAATCTATCCTTCGTCATCTTCTTCTAGAGCCTAAAATCACACACCGCGAACAACTGTGGTTTTATATAAAAATCCCATTCAAAACGTTTCACATAGAATAGCACTAAAACTAAGGAACGAACACTAGAATACGCGAAAATCGATAGGATAAGAGACTGGCAATTCTGCAGTGCTGACACCTTATTACGCAGTCGCAGATGACGTCAGGGAATAGTGTGACGTCACAATCAATTTTAACATTTAATATTTTTTTTCTCCAAAGATTATTGTTGAAAACATAATTTAACTCAATTAATCACTTTATATTATTTTTTGTTTTCGTTTAAAGCGATTTCAACATTTAAAGCATCCCCTCCAGTACCGATCATTGTCTGATCAGCCTTTGGCACAAGGAGACGCCATTGTGAGCTCTAACGACTTTATTTCTTGGCGTGTGTCAGCGAAGTATCTCGAGTTCATCAGTGTTTATTTCCCTTTTTTACTTCTAAGGTAAATTTTACTATACAAGTACTTTCTTATGCTGTGTGTATTTTTTATAAAAGTTTCATAGTAACAGAGTAAAATATTGTTGAAGTCGGCAAGAGGATATCAAAATCCTGTGATACGGTTGATGGCGCCATTCCTGGAAAAAATTAAAACTTTACACAACGTGCTTGCTACTTACAGTTTAATTTTCAGTATATAGAAAACAAAATTAGTGTTGCCTTGTGAAAATTTTGCGTTTGTTAAATTTTGTCATTGATTTCGGAACTTAGTGCTTTTTTTCTGGGGTTATCAAATACGACGTAAACGTCTACACGAGATAAATTTTGTTGCAGAATTAAAATATCACGATGGCTGCTGAACAAGAAATGCCCACATTTAAATGTGTGCTAGTTGGAGATGGTGGTACTGGAAAAACTACGTTTGTCAAACGTCACTTAACTGGAGAGTTTGAAAAGAAATACGTTGCAACCTTGGGTGTCGAGGTACATCCACTTGTTTTTCACACAAACCGAGGACCCATAAGATTTAATGTATGGGATACTGCTGGTCAAGAAAAGTTTGGTGGTTTACGTGATGGTTACTACATTCAAGGACAATGCGCCATTATTATGTTCGATGTTACTTCTCGTATCACGTACAAAAATGTTCCAAATTGGCACAGAGATCTTGTTCGAGTTTGTGAAAATATCCCCATAGTACTTTGTGGCAATAAAGTGGATATTAAAGATAGAAAAGTTAAAGCTAAAAGCATTGTATTTCACAGAAAAAAGAATTTACAGGTACGTTGGATATTTTCAATACTACAGTAATAAAACTAATGCATTTTGTTTATTGCAGTATTATGATATCTCTGCCAAGTCAAATTACAATTTTGAAAAACCATTCTTATGGTTGGCACGTAAGTTGATTGGAGATCCCAATCTGGAATTCGTCGCAATGCCAGCTCTTGTGCCACCAGAAGTTACCATGGATCCCAATTGGCAACAGCAACTCGAAAAAGATCTCAAGGAAGCTCAGGAGACTGCACTCCCAGAGGATGATGAAGATTTATAAGGAAAAATTCGCATTTATTTTTTATATATCAATTAATAGACTTAACTTTTTGTTTATCCTCATAAATTAAATTATATTTGGAAGCAGCAAATGTGTTGAATTTTTTTCTATGAAATACTTGTAAAAAGAAGTCTGTTATTGTATTTAGTAATAACATGTATGATTCAGGAGTGTAATGGGTTATAATGTTTGTATAAGTAGTGCGAGGACTGTTTGAAAATTTTTATATTAAAACGAAAGCAGAGTTGGTGATGTAAACTTTGTTTTAATAATGCTAGTTAACATTAATGTCATCTCAATGCTATCCATAAGTTGTAATTTAAATAAATGTATTATTTTCCAACAAAATATATTTTTTCTATCCTTAACAAAACCAAATTAGTTTATTTTTAATATCACTTTCGTTCAAAGTGATTGCTTCTTAGACAACTCCAGAAAAAATGAAATACAATCCTGGTAGTAGATGTTTGAGTAAACCAAAATTTGGAACTTTCATTGGTTTTGTAATGAGGTATGATTAATACGCAAGTCGCCTCTGCGTGATTATTTTTCATAATTATTTACATTATCTAATAAAATATACAAGAAAAGTAAATTTTCTATTGGACGTATGGGTCACAAATAAGTTTGTTATTAACAACAAAACTTTCAACTGCATGGTTGGTACATTTAGTACTTCAGGCTCAATTCCTTTGTAAATTTCACCAAATCAACTGTTAGAATATGTAGTGGTGTATGCCGAGTACACGCGCTCGTGTGGCGGATAGGGTGCTTAATGTGTCGAACAGGACGTATTTTTCCGATGTACCTATGTATTAGATAAATATGAAGCAAGCCATATATTCGCCAATATCCGCACAACAGAGTGGTATTCTATTCTAACAAACAAACATCTTTCCGTTTCTTTTACTTTACTAAGCTTATTCGTAGTAAAAACTTATGTAAACTGTGTCTTACGTAGGTTCCAAAATTTTGGGATGATTTTTATTGTAAGGAAGTGTTCTAATTAGGAATTCAATTGATCGCACCGTAGTATCAGACTCAGCGGTGGCTCCTTAGTATTTTTAATGGGTGGGCAGCAGTGGGCACAAACATTGAACATTATTATTATTTTTTTAATGGGTAGACAGTAGTAGCCACAAACACTAAACATTTATTATCATTATTAAAAATAAATGAATATCTCAAAGTTTTCATTTTATTTAATTGCTTTAACTGCCACCGCCGAGCCGCCACTGATCAGACTACTATAACATGCCCCCAACCCGCCCCAATTCACCTTCATTTTATTGCCTTTACAGTAGGTGGCGCTTGTAGCGTTACCATAGCTGTTTTGCAGGCGAACGCAAAATACTCTGGAACATTTTGTTCTAGAGTACTCCGCTTCCTAACAGCGTGGAACGTCATGAGCGCACGCACGCCCCGCCCCGCAAGAGTGCAAAGCTCTGATAAATTTCTTGGTGCTCGAGGGAAAAGGGGTAGGTAAATCTAGAATAAGCAACATTTTGAATCTGAAACACAAATGAATGAATGGGATGTTCTAGGGTGCTCTGAGCGCAAGCATTTGGCACTTTCCAGACAAAATGTGATGCGCACCAGAACAATTTACACTAGTAAGTGCTGTTATGCCTGCAAATTTTTTTATCCCGACCTGGTACAGATACTGAAGTATATGCATTCCTTAAAAATGTAATTTTCAAATTTGAAACTACAACATTTTTTATAGCCGTCGTTTCAAATGTAATTGAACAATGAATTCAACGTTTTCAAAAATCATATACTACGGCGCATGCCTTTACATTTCACACCTAAAAAAATTTTAGTGCTTGAGGGAAAAGTGGTTTCTGTCGACAGTGTAACTGACATAAGTACGTAGGAACATCAAAGGTACTGTTCAGTTTGCATTTGTACAACACAGAACTGTTCGTACATGTCGCAGGAAAGCGCCTCAGGTGAGAGCAAAATACTCTGAAACATTTTGTTCTGGAGTACTCCGCTTCTGTTAGGAAGCTTGGAACATAGTACGCCCACGCACGCCCGGCCCCGTAAGGGTGTAAAGTTAATTTCTTGGTGCTTGAGGGGAAAGGGGTAGAGTAAGAAGCATTTTGAATCTGGAACACAAACGAGTGAATGGGAGTGTTCTAGGGTGCTCTGGAGTGATCAGAGCGCGAGCCTGGAAAGCAGCTCATGTCAACGTTGATTGGTTGATGCACGGCTTCCTATTTTCTATGCTAAACATAATATAAACTTTCAGTCTAACCAGCTTTGCGTATCTTTAGTTCAAGGTATTTATTTTGTTTCATAGAAAGACACCAGGACGCTTTTTGTATGTGACCAGTAATACACGTTAGCTGTGTGTAAATTTCATTCAATTGTTTTATATGGAAATCTAGAGCCACTGTATTCCCTTTTTAAGTCAAATGAGAATTGTTGTCCTCTAGGATAGCATAGACTGCAAGCGCATTATTTACATAGGAAGCCGTGGGTTGATATCATGAGTCCTGTTAAATTCAAAAAAATATTTGGGTTTATCATTACCATTAATATCAGCGTTAACAGTCTTAAAACATTCCTACATTTAGCAAATAGCCCAAATATCGGCGTCCTAATTGTGTAGCACTGCGCTGGTTTGTACCCATTCCTTATTAGTTTGTTAAACTCAGTTAATGACGAAAATAATAATTATGGCAATAGCAATTGTCTCCATTCAAAATTATTAAACACTTTAAAGTACAAACACCAGACAAAAAAATTAAAGGTCAAACATAAAATAACACATTCAGATTTTTATTTCTCTTAACAAATTGATGGTACAATTTTATCATTGTAGAAAAAAAAACTGATGGCATGTATATGCGATAATTTCATAGTTATTAAAAGTATAGATACTTCTAAGAATTCACAGATCAGTTACTACTTCAGCTGTTATTTCTCTTTATTTTTTCTTAACTCTAGATACAAATAAATACAAAACAGTTATTAATGTTACTTTCCACCCTCCTCTTGAGCTTTCTTCTCTCTCATTTTCTTTCCTTCTGTCAATGCTAGGCGTTCATGTTCTTTCATATTCGGTAATATGTTCGTAACAACACCTGTTCCTAGTGTCAGGAGTCCATCTCGTAATGTGAAGCGCTGACCTTGTTCTAGCACCATAGGTCTTATCATCTTGAGGTGTAATCTGAAACAATATTTGCGCAGCATGTATAATGGAACTAAAACAAAAAATACCCTTGCCATCTCAACGAGTGAAAGATTCTAGATACGTAATTCGGTAACTAATTCACTATCCTCAGTACAACCTACAAAGGAAGAAAAAGTGTTGGAACTTAGTATCTCTGGTTAAGGTAAAACCTTGGAAGATATGCTCTTCACCAGATCACCAGTGGTACAACACTTCAAAGGTTTTACCTTAACCACAGATACTAAGCCTAACACTTTTTTCCTTTGTAGGTTCTACTGAGGATGGAAACAGTTTTTATCATGGTACAAATACATAAGGTATGTTACGATTTCTTCCGATGCGCGTTATCAAGGAGCTAAATCCACGTAATTTGTTGCGATAGTTGCACACATATGTGGTTATTTACACAAATTGCAAATTAATACGTGCGAAGGTAACAGTTTTTGCCAATTCAATAAATGCATAACACCAAAACGGCTTCTGTTGGAATATATTTACGAATCTACCAGCATATTTACAGAAATTCATTATATCGGCCCACTACTACATTGCAGTGGTCGGTATAGATTCTCACTAATATATTAAATAAATAATATTACATCTACCTTCAATGGAATTTAATATAAATACAAAGAAAAGCAAATTTTTATAACTCCATTCGAATTATCCTGCTTTCCTAATCGTAAAACGTAATATATGTATTTTTGGGAATGGTAGGACTACATCCGATACGCGTCTCAAATATCTGCGCGTGAGCATACCTTGTATATTTGTAGCATGGTTTTATGATCCATAGTGGGATCATACAAAATCAAACATGTTTTATTAAATCTTTCGACACACAACTACTATATATTTACCAGAAATTCAATTTATGCAACATGGAACTGTTAAGTATGTTCGTGCTCAACTCACTACACGGATATTCTATAACTATTTTCTTCCTACTTATTACAGAAATTCGTTACATCACTCCTACTTTATGTTACATACACTGTCTGTTTTTCATTCCCGCCAGTATAAAAATAAATGTCACTACTTGTTCTCAATGATTTCATAGCTCTGTTCGCGGGGCGAATTCCGAATATATTTGGCGCATGCTCCATAAAGAATGTGTTGTTCGCGGTGAAAAATTACACGTTCCATAGATTTCCGGACATAAGCAGGTATTGCAATTCTAAGCATGCGCATTAGCATTGTAGGTAGAATTACAGTTGCTTACACAGAATCATCACAAAACAACTGGGTGATTAAGAGTGAATCACAAGCTCAATTGCTCATTGATTCAGCAAGTATCTACCAGTTCGCCATTTATTTTCCGACTTGACTTCATATTTGCAATTTACAGATTACTAATAATTTATTTACCAACTACATATTATTTAAATATTTGAAAATATCTGGATATAGTCACAGCTATTGCAGTGTGTTATCTCGAGGGGTTATTTTGTTATCTACTATACCCACCCCACTCCGTTGATTGTAGATTCTGGAATAGTTCCCGCAGATCTAAATCCCGAACTAATTCTGAATGCATTCAAATACGCGCTGCGTACTTGTCAAATTCTGACCCAAGTGAAATATATATCGAACATATTCGGAATTCGCTCTGCGAACAAAGCTCATAAATTTCTAACCCCAACAGAAAACATATTTTTTTATATATTTTAAAACACCTTACCTTGAGTCTTCACCTGGCATAACCATCTCCTTATCTGGTATAGTTACTTGCACTGCGCAATCCCAAGTTTTTGAGAACATCTGCAGTTGTATAAATGATGTGAATGGTTTAGAGCGTCCACCTTCCTCCTTATTAAGAATATACACTTGAGCTTCTATTTGATCATGTGCTTTTAGTGAACCAGGTTTGCACATTATCATACCTAAAAGTCATATGCCATTTAATCATTATTTTGTTACATTGGGTGTGATAAGTATTTGTCCATTATAGCCTATCTATTTACTTCATCATAATGTTTAAGTTATTCAGGATCAAACTCTCTATTGCCAGAATTTGATTTGATATATACAGGTACTTAGCTTTGCTAGAGCATTACTTAACTTTTCTTAATGCAACAGCCTATATATTCTTACATTTTCGATTCTCTAAACCAATATATTTTCATGTGCCTTGATTTCCCTAAGACAGTCATTTTCTTTTCAAAAAACAATTATTTCCGCGGTTGCCTTTGAAAATCCATAACTTATTATTTTGTTGCTCTTTGATAACATAATGTCGCCTCAGTCTGTATAGCAGAGTATGCATTTGCAAAACATGTGGTGATAATGGCAAGAACTGAGAGATAATTATAGGAAGATATACGGAATCAAGCATTACAAGAATATAGTATGAACATTACCCAGAAAACTAATGGCAATTACAGAAACAATTAACATGGAACTGGGAAACATATTAGTACAAATTACAATATCTAAGATATAAGATCTAACTGATAGAAGTGAGTGAGAAACAAGAAGTGGATATCAAAAGAAGAATTGATAAGGCTATCAATGTATCATACAATCAACAAAAAAAACATAAATAAGAAAGATCGACACAGCTCAGTGTATATAAAACACATTGTGAGCTACAAGAATTGACCGCATCCGAAATCAGGATGTAAGAGAACTACGAATAGAAACGGTATAAAACTTTATAAAAAAAGGCAGGTAAGCTGGTGGGAACACTGGCAAAGCAAGGAAAATTCGAAAATAATATAGCAAGTATGGCAGCCTCAGCCAACCAACACAAAACATCTTCTTTCCATTATACAGTGTTCTTAAAATGAATTGATTTCAACATTTTCAATTTGTAAAACTAGTGTTTCTTTTAATGAAACTGCCTGTATATCACATCACTTATGCCGACTAGACTGTTGGAAATCGAAAAGCAACTAAAAGCTTTGTTTCCGAGATATGCACAATTTTTTTTTTAATAATGCTTGTTAACATATTTTAAATAATGCTTGCACTTTTAGATTTGAATAGATAACCCACAGTAAAATGAAGTCAGATAATTGCCGTGCTTAATGTTAATACCTCTCTTAATCTCATCCCGTTTCAACCCTCTAACAAGTGCACCCAATTGGTCACCAGCTTGTGCCTCTTCTAAGATTTGATGGAACATTTCTACACCAGTTACTGTACTCTTCAACGTTTTATTGTGGCCAATAAATTCCGCTTCGGCACCTTTCTTTAATACTCCTCTTTCCAAGCGACCAGTTACAACAGTACCTCGTCCAGGTATCGCATACACATGTTCTATCGGTAGCATAAACGGTTTGTCCAATTCTCTGATTGGAGTAGGAATGTGTGCATCAACTTCACTTAATAACTTCAAAATAGCCTCCGAGCCTATCTCCGGTTTAGTACCTTCCAAGGCACAAAGAGCAGAGCCTACAATAACAGGCACTTTGTCACCTTCAAAACCCATTTCAGTCATGAGCTCTCTAATTTCCATATCCACTAATTCTGCCATTTCTTGATCAGCGGCATCGACTTTATTGATAAAAACTACTATATGTTGAATGCCAATTTGTTTTGCTAATAACAAATGTTCTCTGGTTTGTGGCATTACACCATCTGTTGCAGCAACAACTAAGATAGCACCATCCATTTGTGCAGCCCCTGTGATCATATTTTTTATGTAATCCGCGTGGCCGGGACAATCGGTGTGACCATAATGTCTCGCTTCTGTTTGATATTCAATGTGAGCAACATTGATTGTAATGCCTCTCGCTCTTTCTTCTGGTGCATTATCGATATCGTCATATTTTTTAACAGACGCTAATTTCTTATCCGCCAATACCCTTGTGATAGCAGCTGTTAAAGTGGTTTTACCATGATCTACATGTCCTATCGTACCTATATTGCAGTGAGGTTTAGTTCTCTCAAATATTTTCTTCTCGGCATAAAATCGTTTCTGTTGCGCAAGGGGAATTATATATTGTATCAGACTCGTTTGTTTATAACATCGTACGTTTTCACAATTTGATAGTATTTGCTTGAGGGTTTTTCTAAGCACTAAAATCATGTGTTAGATAACCAAAAAATTTATAACGTTAAATTAATAATACCTGGTGCTAAAGACCTAGCTGAAATAAACATAGCCATTTTGGATATTCTAATAGGATCTAACCCCGCTTATTAAAAATGAATACGGTATAAAATTAAGGTACTGAAACTAGTGTTAGCCGGGTTTATAACACCATTATAAAGCATAGAATCATGGGTAAGTAAATAGAGTAAAGAAGAGAAAACATATGTACCTATTTAAAACGTAAAAACCCCAGATCGAAATCGCCCGGCATTAATTAAAAAAATTGTGGTCTTTTTTAAAACGCTATACATATTTGCAACTTGTTGATTTATTAACAGTGTTTTTAGTTTGTTTCTTTTATAACTGCTATTATAATTTTATTTTTGGAATTTCTGCCAGTTAATGAGGAATTTTGGCGGTTACCAATTAGAATATTTTTCTAATGTTTTAAACGGTAGAAACATTCCTACAAAAGTTTTTGTATTCTAGTCTCTCTCAGCTATTAAATGATTCTGATCGAACACCGTATACCGATATTCCTGCATGAATAAGGTAATATCTAATTGTCTACATCCCATGAATATCAGATCTAAATAACGGATTTTGTGCGAATTTGATTCGAATATCAAGTTTAATTGAATACCTACGCGAGATTCATGTCAATAGAAATCACAGAATAGTACACATATGAATCTATTTTTCGGTAGAAAGGAAAAAAGAAAGCTTTATTATAGCCACTAATATTCAACCCCTTTTTTTTACAAATTAATAGTTGAAAAATAAAAAATTCTCGTTTGAATTTGTGTGAATGATCAGATACAAATCCCAGATTTATGTCTTTTTATAATTACTACTTAACAACGAACAAGTTAAAATTAAAATATATACCTACACTGCACATAAATACACTTTGCATACAAAGAATTTTATTTAATTATGTGTGGAATTTAGTATGAAATATAATTTCCTGTAAACGGAATCTTACAAGATTTCCATTATTTTCACTTTTTAAATATTGTGACTGCAATTAATAATATTTTACGGTAATTTATTACATTATGTGACATAACGCATTTTAAAAGCATGAGGGAAGCTGCTTTGGTATGTATATTGATGTGATGCTGTGTTAGCCATGTGAGAGCAACAACATTATTATTTATAAAACCGTAATGTAGAAGTTAAGCTATTTCACCCGTAATATAAAGCCTGGTTAATATGAACAACCGGATTAGGTCATCAATATTAATTCTCACTGGGGATTAAATAACGACAAAACGATATATGTGACTGTGGTAGTTAGTAGATAGTAGATAGTGGCTTACACGGGCTTATTCTATAGAATACAGGGCAAAATAATTTATTATTCTTAAGGTATTATACATATTTGTGTAATTCCTAACACAAATTTTTGTCTTTTGCGAATCTCTAAAATGTACAAACTGCAGTATATACAGGTCTCCCAAGTTGAGTGGCCTACTAAAATATTTTGGGGATGGAAATTTGCAAAGATTCTGAAAATGAGTACATTGCCACAAGCCATAGTGATCTTTCAGAGTAACTTATTTTCACTTTTACATCATTTCCGGTTGACCGGAAGTCGCCATTAACTTTCTTATTTTAAATGGAATGTTATAATTTTTATTGAAAATTCTGATTATAAACGTTATGCTAAATACATACTAATTAATAATAGGGAAACCTAATAGTAATCGCTGCAGATTTTGTTTCTGTGCATCATGATGTAAAAATATACGAGTGTTCCAATTGAGTTTTGGACAGTTAAACATAATGAAATCCGACACCATGTCGTGACCAGACTGTGAAATTTTCAAGGATATTTTGGTTATGATTTCAAAGCCTAAGGGTTATACCTCCAAATGATAAGCAAGTTGAATTTTGAAAATTAAGAGTGTCGTAAAAACAATCTTTTAAATGAAGGGCAGGCAAGACGATTTTTTACATAAGTTTGAAGATATCTCAAAATCGTTTACACTTAGGTATAGGGAAACCTTAACATTTTGTATTTAGAATAACGTTTATAATCAGAATTTGCAATAAAAATAATAACATTCCATTTAAAATAAGAAAGTTAATGGGGACTTCCGGTCAACCGGAAGTGATGCATAAGTGAAAATAATTTATTCTGAAAGACCACTTTGTTGTAGGGTAGTCTGCTTATTTTCAGAATGTCTGCGTATTTCCTTCCCCAAAATATTGTAATAGACTACTCAACCTAGAAGACAGTGCGTATATTATTTGGTTAATTAATTTGTTTGACTTTCATAGATCTAAATACTTTTTTCCAATGATCAAGTATCATTAATTTGATGTTAAAAAAATATAATTTTCATGTGCATACATTTTACTATTCTAGCAAAATTTATTCCCACTTTAATAATAATTGCTTTCACACGCACCCAAACGCGGGCTTATGCGAAGCAACAGATGTCGCTTTACGGAAAAATACCATTATCAGCGTATACGCACGCTCTACGCTCCAGGAAGCCATTCGCGAAATGGAAGCACTTCACTTTATATTATTATCGAAACTGACGTTCGTAACCAATTTAAAAGTTAATTGCTGCAAACTATGTTGGATCTCTCTTGGCACATCAGTCCTTATCGAATAGGCAGAATGTAAGTTCAGGGCCGTCACAAGGTATCGATCTTGTGAGGAACTTCAAAGTCACGACAAGTTTCAAGTCAACTACAAGTTAGTAGGTAGTAGCGAACAAGCTAGTGCAAACTCGCAAGACAGCACACATGCAGTGCATCAAACTCCGCCTTAAAGAAAGAATTGCTTAAAACGCTAGAAGTTGACGCTGGATGAGCATGTAGCGCTTTTTATGCCTTGAACAGTATGCACACAGTCAACTAGCTTACTAATCATGGAATCGTACTAATCATGGTAGGAGTAGGCTATGGAAGCCCATGTGGGGTTTAGTTGATAGTCCGGAATGTGACTGCTGTCGTATAGCGCAAACATCACAACATATTGGACCGGACTGCCCATTAATGAAATGGAATTTTCCGTTTCGGAGTGCTTAAGCAAGCTAACAAAGTGGCGAGGTCTCATGTGTTATGGAGAAACAAGAACGCCAGTTTAGAAGTTAAAATTTGCGTCTATAACACGTGCGCAGGACTACTTCTAGCTTACTAACCGAAGCAAGGGCAGACACCGCAGAAACAAGAAGAATGCTGAGAACATCGGGAATTATAATAGGTAGTACGATATATCATAGGCAACAGGATAAGAGAGAGATACGCTTAATGCGAAACAGAGAACAGAATCAGGGAAGAAAGAATAGCAAAAATCGCAAGAGATGGACGTCCACCAGGAGGAAGACCAGTAGGAAGGTAGTTGCCCCCACCCAAATCTGTGGAAGGATAGATGGCAATCGACATCACAAGAAAATGCACTGCAATAACAGGTTATGGCTTAATATAAGTAAAAGAAGAAGAAGAACTTTGAAGGTCTACATTCTGTCACTGCTCAGGCAATCGGTGGCGCAATCATCCCGGTTATGATGAGTGAAATTTTTCATTATCGTTTGGCTAATGCTGAGACCAAGATCTTACACAGGCGTTATTTGGTCTTTTGTGCTGCTACAAAATTTTTCTTGAGAAATTTTTTAATGAAAAGTAATTGAACGTTGATTTTTATATGCTATTAATGGTAATATTAAAGGCTTGAAGTGCAAAACCAAGAATATTTACATAAAAGACAAATTGCGGTAAGCGCGAAAGAACTAATGCGAGGGCTTAACGTTGCATTGATGTATGCAAACTATTTATTAGCTGAATATTTGGAATATTTCTGAAAAATTTTTGAGTTACTTTTAGATTAACGTGCAACAAACTTGGACTAAATCTCAAAATGCCGGCAGGAAAATTGTTTCTGGTTATTTTAAAAGAACTTCTTCATTCCAGAACTCAATTATTTATTAATAGAACTTCATGGCTGTGAACGAGAAACTTATTTTAGACCTGTCACGAAAAGGCCTACGCCTCGTGACGACGGACCTGTACACTCCCGCTTCCGAAATTAAATTTTCCAATTTTCCGTCTACATTAATTCACTCTCCTCGCCCGTCCCCAACCGCCAGCCGTCGACGACCCCTCGGGGTACGTAACGCAACGGACAACCCCCTTGACGGCTTCATTGTTGTTATTGTGTTGTCGAATTTCGGCGACTGATGATGCTGCCGCTACATTCGAGATGCACCCCGCGTGTGCTGCACACACCGCATCACAATTTTGATCTATCGATCTTTTGGTGCGTGCGTGCTTACGTGCGTTTGCGGATGACATCCGTCCGGTGGCGGCTGTAACAATCCGCCGCGCGCGGTATAAGTGCGTCAACCAATGGGAACGCATCGCTAGAAGTGTCATCGAAAGACCGCCGTTCTATCGAGGGTCTTGGAAACGGCGTTCGTCGCGAACGAAACATCAAACAACTAGGACTACTAATATAGGAAGGGATGCGATCCGT
Organism: Osmoderma eremita; assembly: GCA_031763485.1. Classification (NCBI taxonomy): domain Eukaryota; kingdom Metazoa; phylum Arthropoda; class Insecta; order Coleoptera; family Scarabaeidae; genus Osmoderma; species Osmoderma eremita. The sequence goes on from JARFOC010000472.1 coordinate 257,927, forward strand.
ATAGTAGCAGAAGCAGCAGCAGCAACGGCGGCAGCGACGACACTCGTAGTGGTCTTCCGTTTCTTCGCGTTTTATTCAGCTATCAGATCCGCTTAGGGTACAGCGCGAAGAAGACTCACCGCGAACACAACCCACAATTCAAATAATCGCGCCGAAGTTTCAATCTCGCTCCGACAGTTTTTGCATTTTTCTCTTTTTTTATTTTCATTTCCGCCCTCCTTTGGGCGTATCTTAATTTAATAAAACAGAAGAGAACATGGTAATTCTCTACAGATAGAATTTAGTACGTCTACGGACAACCCTCGAGATACTCAGAAGTGTAAAAGTGTTTAACGAAATTCGAAAACAAAACATTTTTACCGCCATTTCGCCAGTGTCGTTTTTTATATAAAATTTCAAGATGAAGACATTCCTCCTTGGGATTTACGTTCTGGTAAGACAAATATGCATTAATTTTTGTAATTTGTAAGATAAATTGGAATCACGCAAATATTTTCAAAATTGTTTGCGCATAACATATTAGATAAATAGTACTAAGGGGAAACTAAGTCGTTTTTTCGCAAATTTGTTAAAAAGTAGAACAGGATTAATTTATACCCCCTTAGATGTTCCTTTATAGTGTTATTTCAAAAACGATTCATAACTTGTTATGCGTATTTCTTACATATTTAGCGTGTGCACCCACGCACTCTTTTCGTGCAATAAAAGCACGTTGAGCTGAAATATGATAGCAAACATTTAAGGAAAATTGTTTGTCCTGCACTTCTATCACATGAATTGGAAATTTGGTTTTATAAAATCCAAAATATATATGTATATGCTGCAGTTTGTTTTGTTTCTTGCATTTTAATTTTGCAGCTATATTTTGAATATTTATTCTATTTTGGTTACATTTTTATCAACTATTCGCAAAATATACAACATGCTTGTAGAATTATTTAGTATTAAATTATTACATTAAATAAAACACGGAAGTATTCCTTTTTGGTTTTGATTTTAGTCAATTTCTAATAACCATTCTCTATTCACACAATTTAACAATTTTGTTACTGTTATTATTCCAATAATATAGGTACATTCTATTTAAAAGAAACTTTGTATTGAAGGCTTATCAAATACGAAAATCTCGTGTTTATTACGTTTCTGTGGGGTTTAATTGACTATTATGAATTGTTACACTATAAATTTAACAAACCATTATACCTTAACAAAAGCTAAATACTAAAGCTAGTTAGCTTAGAAAGCACTTCTGCTATTTGTAGATAAGATTTAGCTCTATAACTAAATTTGGTACTAAACTGAATAGTAACACTGGTTTAATATGAAACAATACGTTACAGTTTATGTTCAAATAGAATTCTTGATTATTTAGAACAAGTAGAAATTTCAATTCAGCAAAAAAAAAATATATATAATAAATATCTTACTTTTCTGAAATATTTCATGAATCCATCTTGCATCATATTCTTTCCCATAAATTATTTGTATATAAAAACAATCAATCAATCAAAATGTCTAGAGTAGCTGTGATTAGCTATTAGCGCAAGTAATTATACTGTTAATTAATTCGTATACAGGTATGTTTTACTAGCCGACTAAGAACTTTACACCTGATTGGTAACACATTATCACAAACCAACTGCCAATAAATATTTCTCTGTCATTTTTGATTTAATCTTAAACAAATTATAAAAGATCTATTGGCTGGCTATATTTTAGTGCGCCAAGATAATATAAATATTGATTAAAAAGTGTATAAATTATATACTAATAATTATACATATTATACTTCATAATATAAATATAACACATACTAGGAAAAGTGTTCTCATTAATATCAACATGAATTAACAAGCTTCTAAACGCTTATAAAAACTTGGCTAACAAGTATTATAAATAGCTTTCCTCTGTATAACTACATAATTATTAGGTATCCTTTTATTTGCAAGAGGAATAGATAATGGAAAGATGAATGGAGAGTGTTTTAAGTTATCCAAGTTGAAGTTTGCTTCTACCAACTATCTACTATCAATACGCATATGATACTAACAATTAATTGTAAAATTGTGGTGGTGGAAATAGATACGAACGGAACTAACTCAACAATTATATCATTAAATGCGGAGAAAGGTGAGAAAATAGTAAGCGATTGTAACAATTATTAAGGACTGTAGATCAGCAATAGCCGGCAGTAAGCTTTGTGGATATTTGCATACAAGACTTTAGAAGATATCAAGAAATCTCAGATTAACTTAGCAAAGCTTTTGGTTCATGTTTTAGATTTGGCTTTTGATATACCTAATTTAAAGTGTAAGCAAAATTATATAGTAGCAATATTATAATGCAAATATTATAGTAGCAATATTATAGTGCAAATATTATAGTAGCAATATCAAAATCACGACGCCTTACGGATAACGCCTTACGGAAATAACTAAACGTCGTTTTCTTGTTTTAGTTGCTAATCATAGCGACCTAGATAAAATATATTAAAAACAGACTACGAATAGATAAAAATCATATCAAATAGGTGGTAGTTTGTCGAACAAAATTATTAGGAATTTTTGAAGGATGTACATATATGAACTGTATCATCATAGTACAAGGTGTGATTACTAAAATTTTCTACTTACTCTACTTCAGTCACCTACACACTTAACTAGAATTCGAAGTAATGCAGTTTCATGAATGCACATGTGCAAGTAGTATGTATATGAAATCACTTCCCATATGATAACTTAAAGTTAAAGAATATTGTAATGGATGGAGTGTTAGATATACTTGAGGAAGTTTTTTCCGAACTGGCACTTTATATTAATATGAATTTAGTATTTTTATCTGTGTGTGTTTCCGCAGATTCTACAGTTGTACAAGATAAAATAAACTGTTATTACTAGTGTTACTGTTATTGAACAATTCAAAGTAATACATTATTTGGGAGAACTTTATTTTTAACAAAAAATAACAATAGCAATTATCATAACTGGTGCCTCATCCCAAACAGTGCTAGTTCGTCAAAGACGGCCATGAGTTGTTATTGTTACGGCTGCGCCTGGAGTTCGTAATTCTAAAATTTGGAAAATTTAAGCGTTTCGTGAAAATTTTACTTACACAACAAAATAATTACATTCCTAAATGTGGCAGAGTTTTATCCATCAAAGGTATATATATATATCCACAAATGGTGTGAGAACACAACTTTGCTTTCGAAGGCTCTACCGTTTTTCGCTTTGGCGGCTGGTGTATAAGGGCTGCACCACTGGCTAAATTATACCACAGCAGTAATCAAAAATAAAAAGTACCTAGTTTCCGAGTTTCTTTATATACATAGGCATATTATAACATAATATATAAAGAAAGGAGTTCTAGAAGGGAAATAGTAATATTTTCTTTTGCTACTAAGATAAACTAAAGTTCAAACATATTGCGCTTTTTAACACAACTGTGCAAACACACAGATTTGTTATTGTTGTTGCGATTCTAAACGAGGTTCGCAGGTAATTTGTAGTAGCTACGCGCAAGATTTACTTAAAGCCTCAAACAATACAACCGCACAACCTACTCTTAAATGCGAATTTTCTCACCTACTCGTCATTTGCATTTTAGTATGGATTCAGGTGTATACATACTGCGTATTGTGTATCTTATTACATCATTCTAGTGCCGGCGTTACCGTAACAGAGACCATATTGAGAATATAGAACGTTTAACAGTAAAATTCTGCAGTATATTCGGATATAAACCGTTGAAGAAAAATTAAAAAATGTGTCACTAAATACTGTCACGGTCAGTGTTACGCTTTAAGTAAACACGTTTTAATTTTGAGGTATACATAGATACAATTTAGTTATGAGCACGTTCAGCAACGCCGTTATAGGTTGCGGTTATTTGTTACCAATAGGTGATTATAAACGTTATTAAATTAAATGTTGCATAAATAGTACACTTGTTTTCCTTCTGATTACTCTTTCTACTTCCAATAACCCAACACAAGATTCGCACAGGATATATAAGTTTACATCTGCATATACCGCAAGATCAAATGAAAATCCTTTATAATAAACCATAAAATTACTGCCTCATATAATTTGTGATAATTCAAATTTGTTTTTACCTTTTTAAATAGTATGGGATCTCGGAAAAATTAACTACTTCGGCATTTATTGCGAAAACATTCATAATTCTATCAAATTCTATCAATTTCCGTCATAAAAGAATGATAAGGTGATACATCAAACATTATTAACTACACTAAGAAAAGAAGTTGATCCAAACAAATATACACGCTGTTTACAGTCTTGTGATTTTATTTTCAAGGGATAATTAAACATCTTAAAATAAGGTCATAAACGCAAAAATATCTTAACAAAGTTGCATAATAAGAGAGATATTAATGTTAAAAAATTATAGTTTTTATTTTTTTTATTTTTAAGTGGTGATTAAGCAGATTAATTTAAACAATGTTTTATGTTTTTCATGGAATCCACCTCACATTAGTTGTTCAAGGTTATCGGCGTCTTGTCGAACGCAAAGTCTCACTCGACGTATCCATGAATTGGCATAATATACTAGGCCTTGGTCTTGCGGTCGAATTGTCGCTGCAGCTACCTCAACGGGGTTACGAAGCTCATCTAAATCAATTATGTCGTTGGTGTATACCATGGTCTTCATAACGCCCCATAAGTAGAAATCAAGGGGGTTACCAAGGAGGCCATGACAAAGGACCACCTCGACCAATCCACTTATTTTCAAACACATTATCAAAATGTTGGCGAACTAAACAATTAAAATGCGGCGGTGCGCCATCGCGAAGAAACCACATTTGTGGGAACTTCTACCAATAGTTCCATCAAATGATTTTGCAAAAACAAGAGATAATCATATCCTTTCATTCGATTTGGCAACACAAATGGGCCAATAAGTTGTCCGTGGACCAGCCCGGCCAAAACGTAATCGAAAATCTGTGCTGGAAATGATTACGACGAACAGCATGTGGATTTTTCACAGGTCAAATGAGTATTACGACAGTTATTTATGTTTTTACGTGTAAACGTTGTTTCATCAGTCGCCAATACATTGAAAGAAAAGTTTGGAATTTCTACATGTTTTTGTAGAAACCATCGGCAAAACTGTAAACGTAAAGGATGATCTTTAAGTTGTAAAGCCTTTTTTTTGTACATGGAAAGGATACAATTGATTCTCGCGCAGTGTTCGCCAGACAATTCCATTTGGTACATTTACTTGGCGAGATATTTTTCGAGTACTACTAGAAGGATCTTCTTCGACAATATTTAAGGCTTCTTCTTCGGCATCCAAAATTCGTTGGTGGTGGCCAGGACCACCTACTCGACCCTGATGTATTCGCAGTACACCAGTTTTTCGTGCACAGATTACTAGAGCGGTGAATTTTTGTGGAATAGGTGTTGGCCGGTTAGGAAACCGCTCAGCGTATAATCGACTTGCAGCAGCAGAATTCTGGCGTACTTCACCATAAATTAACAATAAGTCAACGTATTCACTGTTGGCGCGACGGACCATTTTTACTTTCCTTATTTACTTACTTATTTATTCGGAAAGATTTACGTCAAACCAGCAATGCAGTGACAGATGGGAAAAGTTACAGACATCGCCTACTTAGTAAAAAATTCACTAATAACCTATCGTTTACAGTTACTTAGCACAAGTTGTTGATCAATCGTTTTAGCGTTAAAAACCTTTTTTTATGGTGATTAATCATCACGTGAAAATTAAAAAAAATTAAAACTACAAAATTTTTTTAAACATTAATATCTCTATTATTATACAACGTTGTTAAGATATTTTTATGTTAATGACCTTATTTTAAGATGTTTAATCACCCCTTGAAAATAAAATCACAAGACAATAAATAGCCTGTATATCGTCCAAATTATTTCTTTAACTGAACAACATGCTGAATTTGTTTGAATAGGCAATTATCTATATTTCCGGTCCGAAAAGCTATCACTTCCCCGAAGCTGCATTAACGTGCCGTAAACGGCGAAATGCGCCTGGCATGCTATGTTTTGCCATCACTTCCACCATGTGCAGATGAGCCTTTGATTGCACCCATATTATTCAGATTATTATTTGCATAAAATTATATATATGGATCAAATAAATAACATGGACAAAATTTTATTTTCAAATCAAATAAATACACCTATCATTGCAATTTGGTTGACTGAATGCAAGAACTTTTTTGTCTCTGGTGTAGAAAATAACTTAATTATTTCCACGTGCAAGAAACTGTAATTGTTATAATTGTATTGATAAGATCTTTAACAACAACTGGTTAGCTCATATCTGGATTTGTGTCGAATCTGATATCTTTGCCATATAGAAATTTGTAAAAACAGGATGCAGATTTTATGCCAGCAACGATTGATTGATCGAAATTGGCTACCAATTATAGGCAAGTTGAATCCTCGTTAATAATGATTACAGAAATTATCCGTTCGCTTGCTAAAGAAGTATAAAGAAACATGAAGACGATAGAGATAATCTGACTATAATTTAGAGTTCTGTAACGGTTGCTTCATTAAAACTTCTATAAAGTACAGTAACGTACATTGGTGCAACGTTAGATACAAACATAAAAGTGTGTACAGTGTGATTCAAATTTAATACGCACCATTACTAATCTTGTTACTATTGATCACACGAAGTAGTAATACAGATCAGGCAATTGAATACGGCCTTTTCGAAAAGATTATAAATTTAATTTAATTTTAATGAAACATCAAAATTTATATACCTACACTTGCTTTAAAATGAATAATAAGACAGTTATTGTCCTTTTACATTCATCATAGTAGGCTTGATCTACGCTAAATTAAAACAGATTTGAACTATATCTTTTAAATATGTCAAAAACATAGTTATTACGTATTTTTTTAATAATTCAATTGTTAAAACTAGTTACTCTTGATTTATTTAACTACTTGATTTTATGTTGCGTTTCTCACTTCCTTACCTTCTTGAAAAACATTAGAAACTACAAGGTTAACTTGCTGTCGATATCTTACTTCTACAGTCACCATTTAAACTGATCATTATATAAGGAAAATTTTAAGAGCCATTTAGGGTATACTTACGGAAGCACAGAAGAGTATTGAAAATGAAGGAAATGTTACCGAATATCTCCTATAGATCACTGCCTACTGTTTCCAGTTTCTTTTTCTTTTTATGGTAATTGTTATAACTGTTACTGCACTGTGATTCTTATGTAATGCCTAAATACCAAAATAAATCATAACTTCCCTGTTATTAGTTTTAAATCAATACCGTACTCTTCTTATTCAAAATCAAAAATTAAGTCTTTAGAATCTAAAAAAAAAATAGTATTTCTTCTAAAGAAAATATTAAATTTCAAATTCATTCAATAACACTTAATTGATCACTTAAATTTAAATTACGCGGACAACAGTTCTTACAATAATCCAATAACTTTAATAGTTAATTGCACAAATCACACTCTAAGACTCAAGCATAGATACCTATTCCAAAACAACACTACCCACTTACACAGACGCTTATGTAATCAACTTTCGGTCGCTAAAATTCCGTTTTTTGGATAATTCTGGGGTGAAAAACCTCCCGGAAATAGAAATAATTCTAAACCTGTAAACAGAAAAAGCCAACCAGTCTACGCGAGTAGTTTTTAAGTTCAAGGAGCCAATCAGAGGGCGTCTTTACAATTTAAACTAGCACCTTTGTACATTTGCCGCTAGATGTCGCGACGATAACGTAGACATTGCATAATTATACATTACAGGTATAAACCGTTTTATTAATTTCTTGCTAATCAATAATAAGATATTGCATCTTTGCCAAACATACCAATAATAAAAACTAAAATATCGCATATGCGGACTTAAATCCGACTGTATACAGATTAAAATATAAAAAAAATTGTATGCTTTACGACGATTGTTATTTTTCAATTCTCTTTTGCGATGAAATTGGTACATTTCGTCTGCAACTTCGTTGATGGTGGCAAATAGATCTCAAGAAATAGAATATTTACCAAAGTATAGAACATAATACGATAAAAATAAATAAATACAACGGATAATTACATAATAAACGAGCCACACTTTAGCAAACGATGTTTCTAATTTCAGTCTACTCAAATTCTTTGAAAATATTGATAACATTGTGCAGAAATAAGTGAGAGAGTCCTATATATTAATTATGCAACTAGAAAGGGAGACAAATAGTCCCATAAGTACCGGTACTTACTGTTTTCTAAAAGGCGAACGGACTATGATGGAAAGCAGTAACATTCAATTTTACACAGCACAAGAAGCCTGAAAGTGAATTTATTTTTGTGGTGCTAATAAGTTAAAAGTGTATCTAATAGAAATAATGAAGAGCGGTAATGAATAATAAGTATAAAAGTTCTAATATGTAAATGAGAAACGCTGATGTCTCCAACAAGAAAGGTCTTTGCTCCGGCAGATATACTCAATATTTCCTTTAAATATTATGCAAATTTCGAAGTGTTTGCTATTATTACTTACGAGTTGTTTTAAGAAATGAAACATTTATGTTCCTTACCGATTCGTTATCGAAATGCCTATCTTCTGTATTTAAGCCCAAAGACACTTTAATTTCCCTATATATCTATGGATTCTTTGTCGGCATTAACCATGCAGGTTTTTGTACGTTAAATGAATTCCTAAGTAAACCAATATCTTTTTCAGTACGTGTATAGGATGTGAGTCATTCTTATACTGAATAACAATAATGATTCTTGTATTACTAACAATGATCTTCATTTTTACGTTTTAATTCCTATGTCTAAGCTCGAGATAAGCTTTGCATTACAGCTCAACATAGAAGATATAGTTGGTTTTGCATCCGGAAGGACACTGACGACGCTTGCTAGGCAGAAACGTGAGTCCGTCTTTAATGCTTGTACCCCTTTCTTTGCTTTTGCTTAGAATGGTGATTCCAACAATAAACCATGGGCCTGTAATGGCAGTTTAACGGTTGTGGCACTTGTGAAGTTTCTTGAAATTAGAAAAAGAAAGCACTATATCTTTCTTGCCTTCAAACAGAATATATAATTAAGAAATTGATAATCAACTAAACTTCATAGTTTCGTACATCATGAGGGTGTACCAAACGAATTTTTACCTTCAATCCACCAGTATTATAAATATATGTATAAAATAGCCAATTCACAGACCACTACAGCAAATATCCGGAAAAATTAAAATGTACCATTCTTCGAACATGTAAGGAAAGAAGAAGTGTAAATTGTTGTTAAAGGAAGTAAGGTGCTGAAGATTAGTCACATTGAATACAACAAAAGCCTCTAAATCCTATTGATGCTTACAGATAGGTTGTACATATGGAACCTTAATCTCTCAATTCTAAATTTCAATTAACTGAATCTACAATAGTAAATCGTGAAGTTATTACGTAATTAATAATCTTGCACCCCAAGGGGCAACAGATTGCGACTGAAACCGTTAATCACACTTTAATTTGTAATCAACCATTATACGCACATAAAATACTTGCGCATATAATTGGACATTTTACGTATCGGTAATTTGGTACGCTAATCTCCAGAATCCAAGCCGTAAGGCGTTCGAGCGAAAACCACATCGTTCGACCGGAGATTTTGCGGTAGAAATGTAGGTTGTTGCAAACGCAAATATTTGTGTATGTATTTACAACGACACAGAATGTACCGTTTAGGGTACAGTGCCGCTGCCGTACGAGACAGATTGAAACGTGGTAATGACATCAGTCAAACGCTGCTTAACGCCTCACGAGCAGATTAAGCACTTTCATATCGAACATATGTGTGCACATAGGACGCATGAGAATACACGCTTTCTGTACGAACATGAATAATGTTGATTTGAGCATATGCGGATCTGCAGCAAACATGCTCCGCTTTCGCTTAAGTTGCGTTACAAGAAGAGCAAAAGTTATGATCATAAACTAGGAAAATTGGATGCAAATACGTTTAGGTATGTGTCCGCATTGCAAAGTAGTTATTTTGGTCATTGAGAAAGCAGATTGAGGTTTAGTCCAATTTTCCACTAAATATGGTTTTATTATCTGCATATAAAAATAAAACTCTCACATGAATTTCCATGACATTTCAGCATGCACATTGGTGTAAGATAAGATTTAGAAAATTATAGTATAGCTGCCAATCATAAATGCAATAACTATTTCTGCGGCTAATTGAAACTTCCTAAAGAAGTAGATCGATCTGAAAGCAGCAATTGCTCTTACAGCCACAGTCTGCAACGTAAAGGACATGTAATATGGCCTAAAATGATAAAGTTTAAAGAAATATATAATATACCCACTAAAAATCAAAATGAATACTTACCTAAAAGGTATATCAAGGACCTAAGCCGTTCTCCAGCTCATGGAGGAGATTACTCTTGTCTAAATGATCGAAATACAACTGTGGGAATGTGTATGGACCTATTTAGAGCATATGACAGCGCAGATTAAGGCATCGTCTAAGCCGAACTATAGATAAACTTTGATTTCGAGCAGTTGTTCTTATCGGATCCAGTCATTCTTAACGAATTGGAAGCAGTGAGTGTTTGAATACGTGGGACGTAGGATGATTTCCACCTTTTCAACACATTTTTTGAACATTGTTTTGGCATAAGCATCAAGTAATATTATAATAATATATCCACCGCATGGAGTTAACTACAATGTTTTACTATCTGATCACATCTCCTCTATTTCCAACGAAAGGAATGCATTAAGTGCTAAGTTCTTGATGAACTTGATGGACAATAAAATTGATGCACCAAATTACTGTACCTTATTAGCATCTGTGTATAGACCGAAATATGGCACTAGATTCACCAACGCCTTCTTCATACCAACGGCTAGAACAAATGCACTGGTTAAATCTGATTTTAAAACCACCACATTACTAGGCTAGTATTGTGTTATCGATATTTATTTTGTTTTCTATCGGCATATGCACTGCATATCTTTCTCTATGTTTATATATATTTATTACTTCCTTTCTAAATGGTTTTTGTTGGGAAATAAAGATTATTACTATTTAGTAGAAATAAGCTAGATTGTAGTTGAGTTTTTTGTTAAATTGTTTTCGTTTGGTTTGCACATAAACTACGTCTATCTGTAATATATTCTACAAATTTGTGTTACAAGTCGGTATTTACACTTCATTTTCATGTAGAATTTAAGCAGCAGCTACAGTTTCCCTGTATATTAATAACTTGTCCCTGTATGCGGACTATACATTATTCGTCGAAGGCCAAAACTAGTGATCGTCTTCGAAAACAGACATGGAAGCAAGAGGCACAAATAAAACAGCACACCTGGACTTCTCGCTAGATAAGAAGATAATCAGCATCGTAATAAAAATGTTGGGTTTGTTAACAGTAAACTCACCTGGTCCAAACATAATCAAGGCTGCACGCAACCTGACTGCAAGGTTGTCTGCTGCTATATACAGCACGAGAAGAATAAAGCATCACTTTACTCACTAAGTGGCAGAAATGGCGTATTTCGCCAGTTTGTATAATGTGGTCAGCTATAGAATAAAGTTTTTGGGAATGAAATCTGAAGCTTGCGTCTTAATGTGCAGATTATAACGCAAAGGAATCTTCATGAACGATAAAATATTAACATTAACAAGTGTGTATATTTTCACCATTTCTAAATATGTACACCAATACTGGAACATTTTTTATTTATTTTTCTGTAGGAACACAAGCATCAGCTTTGGCTTCAAGATAATTAACTGAAAACATGTCCGTAACCCATCTTAAATTATTCTTCTTCTGGTACTACCTCATCATTGCTACGTTTCGTCTTTGTATTACCTGTTCATAATTTAATAAATTCTCTACTTTTCAATAAAATGTATTTAATTTGTGATTGATGTATGGATAACTATAACAAAAATAAATTATTAAATTAATAAAGAAATAGTTGACACAAAGAATTGTTTTTCCGTACTGACTGCGCGTTAACGTATAACTGGTTGCCTACTATGTCGTTTAATGTTATCTGTAGGAAATACCTATGTGTAACGTTACAAAAAAAGCACCGTATATGTATGTTTGCTCTTATCTTGTTAAAACTAGTTAAGAACCAGTCGACTTCACTGTTCTAAATTTACTTTTTTCCTTTTGTTTATTTCCTTCCAATACGTGGAAGTTGTAAAGTATACGTACACGATAATCTTACATGAACCCAAGCGTTGTAGACAATAACTAGTTAACGGTAAATCAGGATAAACGGAGGAAAAGGAAAACGTGCCAATAGTATCGAGTATTTTTTAATTAAAATAATATAATGGTTATTATATTATTTTAATTAACAGTTAAATTATACCAACTGTATATGGAAAGGTAAACCTAGGTCAAACAATGATTAGTGTAGGTATGTAATTTTTATAATATGGACAAACACTTGATTAACTGTAAAGGGAAGTAACATAAAATTCGTAAATAAATAATGTTACAGGTTATAGTTTATTTTGTTGTTGCGGTTTTAGAATCGCATTAGTTGGTAATAATAATTACAATTTTATGTACTGTTAGAAATTGTTTTCAAATTGACGCAATTAAAAGAAAATAAAATGCATAAACAACAACCGTAGATTCAGTGATGAAATAGGAATTAAATTTTGTTAGTAACTGCGAAACAGTATACAATGCTTTAGTATACAAGGTGCTTACGATCTTGTGATTTTATTTTCAAGGTGTGATTAAACATCTTAAAATAAGGTCATTAACGTGAAAATATCTTAACAAAAGTTGCATAATAAGAGAGATATTAATGTTTAAAAAAAATTGTAGCTTTTCTTTTGTTTATTTTTAAGTCGTGATTAACCATCATAAAAAAAGGTTTTTAACGCTAAAACAATTGATCAACAACTTGTGCAAACTAAATGTAACGGTTATTGGTGAATTTTTTACTAAGTAGGCTGATGTGTGTAACTTTGCCCATCTGTCAAGCTGGTTTATTAGTTGTCACTGCATTGCTGGTTTGACGTAATTTCTTTCCGAATAAATACTAACATCGAAAGTAAAAATGGTCCATCGCACCAACAGTGAATACGTTGACATGTCGTTAATTTATAGTGAAGTACGCCAGAATTCTGCTGCTGCAAGTCAATTCTACGTTGAGCGGTGTCCCAACACGCCAACACCTATTCCACAAAAATTCACCGCTTTAGTAATCTGTACACGAGAAACTGGTGTACTGCGAACACGTCAAGGTCGAGATGGTGATCCTGGCCGACACCAACGAATTTTGGATGTCGAAGAAGAAGTCTTAAATTTTGTCGAAGAAGATCCTTCTAGTAGTATTCGAAAAATACCTCGGCCAAGTAAATTACCAAATCGAATTGTCTGGCGAACACTGCGCGAGAATCAATTGTATCCTTTCCATGTACAAAAAGTACAGGCTTAAGACTTGAAGATCATCTTTTACGTTTACAGTTTTGCCGATGGTTTCTACAAAGACACGTAGAGATTCTACACTTTTCTTCCATTATATTGGCGACTGATGAAGCAACGTTTACACGTAACGGCATAAATAACTGTCGTAATACTCATATTTGAGCTGTGGAAAATCCACATACTGTTCGTCGTAATTATTTCCAGCATAGCTTTTCGATAAATGTTTGGACCGAACTGGTCAACGGACAACTTATTGGCCCATTTGTGTTGCCAAATCGAATGAGTGGATATGATTATCTCTTGTTTTAGCAAAATCATTTGATGCAACTATTGGGAGAAGTTCCTTTGAGTGTACCCACGTCGACAAATGTGGTTTCTTCACGATGGCGCATCGCCGCATTTTAATCATTTACTTCGCCAACATGTGGCGAAAATAAGTGGATTGGTCGAGGTGGTCCGATGTCATGGCCTCCTTAGTCACCCGACCTTAACCCCCTTGATTTCTACTTATGGGACGTTATGAAGACCATGGTACATATACACCAACGACATAATTGATTTAAATGATCTTCGTAACCGCGTTGAGGCAGCTGCGGCGACAATTCGACGGCAAGACCAAGGCCTATTAGATTATGCCATATCATGGATACGTCGAGCGAGACTTTGCGGTCAACACGGCGATACCTTTTAACAACTAGTGTGAAGTCAATTCGATGAAAAACATAAAAAATTGTTCAAATTAATATTTACCATTTAAAAATGAAAACTACAATTTTTTTAAGCATTAATATCTCTCTTATTATGCAACTTTGTTAAGATATTTTTACGTTAATGGCCTTATTTTAAGATGTTTAATCAGCCTTGCAAAGTAAAATCACAAAACCGGAAACACCCTGCATATTGTTTATATTTTCTCAAAAGTATTCGACAACTAAAAATTATCTGTGATGAATGATGTGATTTTGATTCCTATATTGGATGTATTTTAATAATCGTATGTGTCGTCAAGCCACATTTACTCCTACAGCTGGTAATCGCCACTGTGGATTACCAGCTATAGCGCCTAGTAGATTTTGATAATGAAAACTTTAAATTTATCGTGATGAATAAAGTATTGAATATTAAGAATATTAATTAAAAGGCACTTGGTAATAAAATTAAAAGCATTTATTAAAAAACAGATTTTTACAATAAATTTCAATTGCATTTCAATTACATGAAAAGAATTCAATGGTTAAGATTAATACTATTGCTGGTGTTGAAAGTATCCACTATTGCTTTCTAAATATAAATTGACCCTTGCTTTCATACTTTCAAAGATTTGATGAAGTTACTCTTTTCTAATTGCTTGAATTTCAATCACTACCATTAATTCTTCAATTTTTTTTTCCTTTTGGGAGTCGTCTGACATAAGTCTCCGGAAACACTTCTGCCCGTTGATTTTTATTGTATTTATCTCCCATCTTTGTACCCTTGCACTATACCACAAATTCCCAGATTCTTGTGCCCTGTAGCAATCTGTACACGTCCTTGGCCGGTTGGCCTATATCTGGGTTCATTTTTGGTGTCCAAAAGTTAGCCTGTCGTCTAGGGTCCAAGGTCTTGCATTCACATAAGGTGTTGTATGCAGTGCCTATTGCCCCTTCACACAGTCTACAGCTTGGGTCCTCAATGTCAACTCCAATTTTCTGTAGGTGTCCTTTCAGTGCTGTCCTGACAGGAGACCTATTACTGTATGAAGGTGATTCCTACTAAGATTTAGCAGTTTGTCAGCCTTCTTTACTGACGGCTCCTTAATAAAGGTTTTGCCATGACTTTGCCTGGTTGTGGTTTTCCAGTATTCCTTATATTGTTCTTGGACCGATTTTCGTATCCGCCCTCGTCCTGTGTTTTTAGACACTCGCAGGGCAGCTCCTTGACCCACGTATGAAGACGATGATCCTATCTTAGGTAGCTTATCGTCTTTTTCATTGCATTCTTCAACATTATTTAACTGATATCTATAAATATTATTTTTTATTTTATAAAATAAATAGTAATCTGAATGTGCCAACTGTGTGAACTATGGAGGCTGGAATCTACGACTTATTAAGCAATCACCATAAAATTGTTGCAAATATTCTAAAGGTGCTTTAACAAGGTGTGGGGAAATATTTTCTTGTTGAAAATAGCCAAGGATCAATTCATCATCATACAATCATTCATTAAATACCTCTAAAATGTGTGTACGATATTCCTACTTTATAGTTTTACTCAAGAATTTTCGGTGGCCCAAGTTCGATAATTTTGGCTGTTTACGTATCCATGTAAATAGAAGCATGCTTCGTCGGTGAAAAATGCTATATTAAGCACATTATAATCATTTAAGTAATTATTGAACCAATGTCTCTATATCGTCCTTTGTCCAGAATCAAGCGGCCATAATTTTGGCACAACAAAAACTTTATACAGGCGCATATGTAATTTCTTCTTTAGTGCTTTTGAGCAACCTGACAACTGGCTCTGTTAATACACTAGGTCGACCCTTTAATTTCCTTTTTACGAACAAAATCGGTGCTTCGTCTCAAATCTTATTAAGATTATACATTCACATTGGTCAAATGTCAAGAAATTCCCGGATAACCAACGTTCGTTCTATAGACGTCCAAATAAGCATCACTTCTGTGATTAAAATTGGTCCAACGGATGCCCTATAATGTACGTAAGTAATCATGTGGACGTTCGATGGATGTGTGCGTCACACAGTTTTGGACGTTACAACGAGCTCCATTTCTGACGTCCATTGGAGATAATTGTATGGATGTCCAGTGGACCTGTTAGCTCAGTGTCCATTGCCGGTCCCAATATAAACTTTTCGTGGACATGCTATTTGGACGTCCACTGAATGATAACTAATGTGTAATAAAAATAGCTATGTTGAATAATTATATATTGTTCCTGCTTAAAAATCATTTGCGAACTTTGCGTCAATATTTTTTTAGTGTTTTGAAGCCTGCAGACTTGTCATTTAAGTATTCAAAGTATGTAGGTAACATAGGTTTGTTTAAAGTAGAATTGCAGGGAATAAACCAATGTTTCGTCTCCGAAAATGGGCTATCAATATAACAGCATCTTGCTCTTGTGTAAACTCATTTTTTCTGTCGAATTTATGAATTTTAGACCATGTAACAAACAAAAACACGGTATACGTCACGGACGATCAATTAAATACACCCTTTACACGTATACACTCTTATTAAAAAAACTAACCTCCATAAAGATTTTACCTGCAAAGAAACAGTTACACAAATAACCATATCCTTAAAAGTATAAGATAACATTAATGCGGGTATTCAGCAAATAACATGATATTCAAGAAAATTCCCAGGACATCAGTTCCACTTCGTAATGACAACAATTTCAGCTGCTCGTCATTGTTTCGATCATTTTTTCGCACCAAGTAATCTCATCGTTGTTTCTTGCGGACGTGCGAGAGACAGAGATAGGAAAACGGATAAAAAAGACGGCGGTAGATGAGAATTTCGCTTTTCCGAAAAGAAATAAATAAAAAAGTAAACAACTAATAGCGGGAGAAGAGAAAGACGCGCAATATACGCAACGGCCAAATCGTAGAGGGATTTTCCATCTATTTCGAAAGGAAAAAAGGGCCAACGCCTCCTAACAAATCGTTCGTGTCGCTGTCGGCGTTTGCAACGCTTCAATTTGCTCTCAATTGAGCCGTTTTGTTGGACCTTCTTAATCTCCGGCGTTCGATCGTGGGACTCGGTTCTAGGTGCTGTTAATTTTTCTCTCTTTGACGTGATTCTAGTAAAGTAGTAACGTTATGGCGACACGAAGTACCCTCGACGCGCTGCGCCAATACTTTGATGTTGTAATTCACATTTTGTGTTACACGTTCCAAAGATTTTGATATAAGAAATGTGAAACTAATGACGATTTGAAGTTGTGGATGTTTAGTAGAGTTGTATAGCCTATGTTTCGTTCTGGGCATGACTCTGTGATTCTACAGGATATCATACTGTGGGGGAGTGTTTGATCCGAAAAGTGAAGTACAAAATTTTCACGGTGTAAAGGTTGTCTCATCGACGACAGGATGTGATAAGAAAACCGAGATTTCTGAAGGTAAAGAGGCAAATCTATGATGCCTCTCCGTTGAAGATTGGTTGATTGATTGTTGCTCTAATGCAGAGGACTTTTACATCCCTTAACAGTTTGGCCTTGATACCTATTATGTGATTCTGATTGTAGATCTACCTCGATAACAAGGTTTAGTAGAATATGCGTCAAACCCTTTTCCGGTATGCCCCGCAATCGCATCTAATAGGGCGCTTCTCCGGCGGGTTAATATGTAGTATTGGAAGATAATGGCACTTCCTCCTCTTCATTGCATAGTCTACACAGAGATTCCTCTCTATAGATTCCCATTCCGTCTAGATGAACACATACTCTTCACTTTAGCCAAATCTTAAAGTCTTGTTCTGCGCAATGAATAAGCGGATCCAAATTACTTTGCTCACTGCTATTTGCTATTGGCGAGTCATTATTGCTACCTGGTGGAACTTGAATCGCTTTGTGATAACTGTATGACGTAAATAGCATTTTTACATAAACTTTGCTTCTAGTCACTTTTAATGTTGCATGCCCAAGACATACATATTTCGTTGCCAGCCGGTGCAACTCAATTAAGTTAAATTGTTTTATTTTTTTGAATGTAAGTTCGGCCCCACCTGTTTGCCAAATTAATATAATTAAAATTACGATGATCCATTCTGAAACTGCTCGACTGGTATATTCAGCTTGGCTGAGGTTGGGGCGTGGAGTACCACAGGGTTCGATACTTGGCCCATTGCTGTTTCTGCTATACGTGAATGATCTATTAGAAGTATAACCGCATGAAACCACGTTATATGCTGATAATACGTGGGTGATAGTAGGATCGAAAGAAAATGTTAAACATGACGGGACCACTGGCCTGACATCATATGAAGAATGGTTCAAAAGGCATGATATAACTTTGAATATTAATAAAACTATGCTAATAAATTTTAATTATCATAAAAAGTCAATACACGATTGTATATGTGGACAATACACTTACCACGTCCAGGAACGCAAAATTTCTAGGGGTTACTGTTAATGGGTAGCTTAACTGGAAGGAACAGGTGGAGTCCTTGGCGGCGAAACTGGCCTCATTTGGATATGCACAACGAGTGTTATCTCGAATGACAAGCGTCTAAGCAGGTGTAAGTGCATACTATGCGTACGCGTATAGTCGAATCGAGTATGGCATGATATTTTAGAGTGCCTCGGTGTATGTGGAGAGAGTCTTAAGCCTGCAGAAGGTGTGTCTGCGCGGCATCTTCGGTCTGAGCCATAGAAAATCATGCAGAGACATTTTTACGCAAAAGAATATTCTTACCGTTCCTGCGATTTATGTGCTAGAGTGCGCGATGATTGATTTAAACTACGAACTGTTTAAACACCAGGAACTTATTCATAAGTATAGCACACGTGGTACAGAAGCTAAACGGTTTTGATTCCGCAAACGATTAAAACAATAGTATCTAAGAGTGTAGCAACATAAGCTGTTAAATATAGAACTTTTTACTAAATGACTTGATAGACCAAATTTTTAATATATTAAAAAAACCTCTGTATCGACATCTGCGGCAAAATTGTATATGGTGTTGATGAGCTTTTCTCTATCTCTTTTAATTTGTAATGCAAAGAATGACAACAGTTTGTATTTTAGATTGTTTGTCCTAATTTTTGTTGTGTTGCATAATTTTTTAATGTGTTTTGTGTTTTGACTTGTTCAACGTTTTTTGGCATTATTGAATAAAACAGTATTATTATTATTATTTCTATATTCTGGCGCCCAATTGTATTTAGCGTCACTAACTGTTCATACATGTAAGTAAGCACCGTTACAACCTTAACTAGTGTGAAATTTAGATTAATCGAGAGCCCAGAAAATTGCTATTTTTCTGGTTTAGACTACTTTTTGACATCCAATACTTGACACGCAATACTATGGTTTTCTTTCCAATATTTCTGAACGGTACCTTGAACATAGCAGTAGACTGTTGATAAACCGGATATTACCGATTCAAAATACGATGTAAATAGTTCGAGGATCAACTCACAATTGTATGTAGTAATAATCAATTATCACCGATCTCACTCAACGAAACCAAGTATAACTAAACACTAAAGTATAAGCATTTACTTTACTTGAAAGGAAGCCGGAAACAGAGATATTATTGACTTTTTAGTGGCTTTATTTGATGGTACGTAGGCACCAAGAAAACGTCAATTGTGATTTAATAACTCAAAGTTTACATAGACTTACTTCGTTCCGTTCACACAATTATACACATTAAAGTTATCGAGATAATTTAAAGAGAAACCTCAAATTATCATTATTAAACTCAACGACAAATAAGTAGTTCCCATCGGAATTCTCATAAAGATTTCCTTACGATAATAAAACGGTATTAAAATAATTAATGTCTTCATACTAACATTACCTATCCTGCTAAGGTTTACATTCCTACATAAATAGTTGCTCACTTTGACAGAAAACGAACTTCTTTACTTGCAAATTTCATCTACCTTGTGTGTACCGCCTACTGCAATAAAAACAGAGGGTTTAAATAACCGTACTGAGCCACATGGCGATTACCTGTTAATAGCTATTCATTATGCGACAAGAAATTTATGTTATGTATGAATGTAACACATATAGAGAGTATGCTATACACAACAACTCATTTTCTATCATCCGGGATCATTTAAATTGGTATTGAAATATAATTATCACAAATTGTATAGGTAGTGGAACTTTACATTGATATAGTGTAGACAATGTGAGTCATAACGAGTGGAACAAACTGAGTCAGTATAGAGTGGGACTTATTTTGAATAGAGTAGTTGCTATTTAATCCATGACCTTCGCTGCATAGTTCATGGCTCACTGCAAGGTCGTTCGGGTGAATGTCAAGTCTGTCCTTGTATTTCCTGCTACTTCTTGCGATTTCTCCCTTCACTGTAAGGATTTTTAGGTCACTGGTTTGAAATATACCATGGTGCATTCACAATCATTCGTAGGACCTTAGACTAGTATCTTTGAAGAATCTCAATGTTGGAATTACTAGCCGTACCCCCATAGCTTACGATAATGGCGCGAATATGAAAGGCCGAAACAATGGTTTGTACAAAAGTATTTCGGAAATAAATCGTGGTGCTTTTTTATACCTTCTGCAGCGCATGGTTTGAATTTAGTTGTGAATGACGCGGTTCAAGAGTTATAGACTTACTTTTTCGCCTCCATTAAACGTTGGCAAGTTTAAAAAAATTAAATTCCCAGTCTCACGTTGCAAGCTCTACCAGAAACTAAGCGGAAAAGTAGAGCTGATGCTTTAAAGGCCCTTCGATATAATTTAGAAAAAATATATGATGCCTTATTTACTCTACATTCTGAAACTGCAAGAGATTCTGATATGGTTCTTCAATAAAGAAAATTAAATCATTCAAGTTTATCGGTTCAGTTATTATCTGGTATAATATATTAGCGAAGATAAATGTAGTAAGTAAACGTATCCAAGATTCAGAGGCTGTATAATCTCAAATAATGTCGATGTTAGAGCAAATTAAATGAAATATAGATGAGAAGAAGGCTCTAGTAACCTTATAGAAGAGACAAAAAATGTTGCTGAAGAAATTGACTGCATTCCTATATTTCCAGCTTCAAATACTATTAGACCTAAAACCAAAAAGCGTATGCTTGACTACGAAAGTAAAGACGAGATTCAAAAAGATCCTAGAGAAATTAACTTTTATTACGCAACATTAGATACGGCAATTTTAAAATCTGATAATAAATTTAACCAATAACCACAAAGCATTTGATTTTTTGAATTGCTTGTTAGAATTTCTTAATCAGGAGAAATCAATTAAAGTGTCAATATGTGAAACTTCAGAAAAATTGCTATATCATCCACTGGAACACTGGTGCTTCTCCACATTGATGCTTCAGCCCAAGATTTGTACGATGAAAATTTCCGCCATTATGAGTAAGTTGGCACACGGATGGCACGTACTCTAGGAACGCCCCTGCATAGTTGTGAAAATGCAAGAATATGCTGAACCAAAGGATGTGTTACCAATAATAATAATGTCGACGTGTCGCAACGAAAGGCCAATAATCACTTGGTTAAATCTTCATCACCCTTCTGTTTTCGACCTTCGAAGATACAGGTTATATTTTGGTAGTTAGTGGTACTAAATTTATGTAATAGCACGAAGCAATCTGCGATCATACTTAGAAAATATCTATGAACCATTAATATCAATATTGGCAATACTGTATTTTCTGCTATTGACAAATTAGAATATGCTTGTCTTATTTGGTATCTCTCATATGCATCGGATTTCCTACCACTTAATCGTATTCACCGTAGATTTTTGAATTTCCTTTCTCACAAACTGGATGGTACTTACCCAGAGATGGGCATCCCACAAGCCGAACTTGGGTCGAGATACTGTATGCTGCCACTGAGCGTCAGGAGAGATAGTATCTGCAGGAAGTTTTTGAAGAATCTTCTGGGAAACTATATCGACTGCCTCTTCCTGCTTGAGCGTATGCCGTTCATTGCGCCAAGGTTGCGAGATATGACTCCACATTTCTGGTTCCGTTCGCGAGATCTAACATTATGAGACGACTGCCTGTATACACTCTTTTCATGTTGGGTAATCATGAGCCGGGTGATATATTTCAAATTTAAAATTGACTAAGTCATTGTCAACAATTATCTTGTTTCTTATATTTGGGAGTACTTGTTTGAGTTTGTTATAATCTGTTACAAGCACTTTTGCCTATATTATGACATATGTTAATTTAGGTTAAATTTATGCTTCTATCGTGTGCTCATACTTTTTAGTTTTAGTTATTTATCTTGTCCTGTTATTGGACTTTGGCCTGTTGGGCAATAAATAAATATTATTATTATTATAAAAAAAAGCGTGCATCGTATTTTCCTAATATTCATCACAAATACATTATATCATTTTCTGGTTTGGAAAGTCATTAATAAACGCTAAGAATGATATAGGGCCCAACACAGAGCCTAGCCGAATGCCCTTACAGACTTCACCGCTACTTGAAACGTCCCCACCCGTGAATATTTGTTTCTCTTCTCCTTGGCAAATCATTTTAAACAGACCCCATCTACGCCTCATCTTTTGAGTTTACGCAGTAATACAGCGTGGCTACCCAGGTCAAAAGCCTCAGAAAAATCTGGGGACGCACTCAAACAAGGCTAACCACCATCCTTTAAAACGTATACCTGCTTTAAAGAATTTAAAAAAAGCTATGTTCGTTGATTTCCTTTTGACCCTAACATATTTTCGTCAATATCCAAACTATACCAGCCACAACAAAAGCAAATGAAACAATAAGACGAAATTGTCCCGATACGACTTTTTCTATCCAATCAGAAGAATATGGAAACTACAACTCGTACGAACCGACCGCCTTTCTTTTATCCCTCTTGCGGATTCCTTCGGCAACCTTGCGACACTTTATGGTACGTTTGTTTTTATCGAGAAGGCTCCTCTGATTTATCGACGGACACGGCTCGAGTTGGTCGCGTCTGCATTCTAATCGGTTGCATCGGTCAAAACGCCGTTCGCCCGCCGATATCCCCATACGTAAAGTGCGACGAACAAATGACGAATGACGCCGCGATACTGTTGCGACTGCATGGCCTACGCGGAACGAATGCGAAAAGATTGAAAGAATCCGGGGACGCTATAAATTGCATAACGCGTTGAATATTTATTTGTTGAAGCGGACGATTTGTGAGAAACGTCTCGGTGAACAACGCGCGCTATCGGCGGAAAAGCGGACGACGGACACTCGGCTATGCCTTCTCGGGTAGACGAACCGTTATTTTATGTTAGCGGTGTAAGACTATAGTATTCCAAAATGAAACATATAGGTATTGTAGATTAATAGCGCCAGTCTAAGATAAATAAAATCTAAATACTCCAAGAAATTTTCAATCTGTAACCAGAAGCTGATTAATTTTAACAGTTCAACGTACGTAGTTGTAAAAATTATAAAATCCGTACATTAAAACTTCAATATTCTACAGTCTGTTTTTAAATTAGGAGGAGTGTTTTAAATTCTCCGCGCTAAAACCTTCATCTGCGATTGGTTGTTTCGCAGATAGGTTAGACAGACGAAATGCGAAATAAATTCGTCAAACGGTTGACAATTTTCGTCGTTACTCTTGTGTTTTCCTTGTTCTATTACTTTGTCAAACGTAAACAAACCTGTTTTTTTAAGAATAAAATAGTCAGTAGTGTGTAATTGCGTGCTGATACATATACGTTCCCGTTCTTAATATGGATAATGAACCGACAAGTTCACTATCATATTCGCCTCTAAAACAACGCAAACGTTTAGATTTGCACTGAAAAGCAGTGTGTTCTAAATATGTACAAGCAGCTGCGAACTGATGAGATAAATCTTAGAAAAACTGCTATCATTTCTAAAATTAGCAGCACCATGGGTAAATTTTGACAGTGAGAATATTGCAATCAATTTTATAATTTTCTGAGTTTATGAGTTGCAAAATGAACAGTGTACCAAACCGTAAAGGTGTTTGATGAAACTGGCGTTACTCCATCAAAACACATTGGAGGACGACCCGGTATTGTTGCCCACATATGATGAATCAGCTAAACAGTCTGTGCGGAAAATTGTGTATGCTTTCTTCTACAAGAACGAATTACCTACTTTGAATAAAATTTTGATTGAAATCAAGAAACGTCGTTCACGAAATTTAGTTCAAGTTCATGAAAAGGAATCGTTAAAGTATTCTTATAGAATCAGACGACATCATTAGATGGAGACGAAAATATTTAACCTCAATTAAGGAGTTTAGAAAGGAAGGTCGACCAATTTATTATCTGGTTGAAACATGGGTGAATGATGGTCATACAAAAGCAAAAATCTGGATGGACCAGAGTGTGGGAAACCGACATTAGGCATTCATTAAAGGGGTGCCTACAGGATTAAGAAACCCGTATGGAATGGGGTAGAAGCTTATTGTTTTACATGTTGGATCTGAACATGGCTTTGTTGATGGAGGATTGTTGCTTTTCGAAGGTAAGAAAATTGGAAATTATCAAGAGGAGATGCATGCGGCAGCTTTTGAAACATGGTTAGACAATTTGTTGCGAAAATTACCTGTCATAGACGTAAACTGAAGGAAATTCCAACAGCACCATCTAAGAAGAAAGATATGCAGGCTAGACAGATTGAATTCTTTACTGAATTCAATCTGTCTAGCCTGCATATCTTTCGATCTGAACTTCTGAATTTAATCAAAATTAATAAAGAACAGTACAATATGTATTTGATTGATAACATGGCAAAACATAACAATGAAATTCTTTTAAGATTGCCAACTTATCATTGTGAACTTAATCCAATTGAATTGATATGGGTAAAAATAAAAAAAATGAAGTGGTATTCAAGAACAATACATTTAAATTGGGAGAAATGAAAGAACTTTTATTACAAGCCATACCAAATATTCAAAATGTTAATTGAAAGACTTGTGTTCTTGTGATTCAAGAAGGAACAAGAATGTGCACATTAGATGGAATTGTAGATGATCTGATTGGACCATTTATAGTTTCTATTGGTGCTGATAGTGACAGTGATAGTTTTTCAGATATTTCAGGCTTAGAGTAGAGAATAAGGAGTCAGTCAGTTGGGCCATTAATATATGTTATGTAGCTATGTGAAGATTATTTTATGCTACTGTGTAATATAGTGCTAATAAAATAATTTACAGCTACCCTACGGTTTAGTGCTTGCTATTACATTTCTGCATCATGTAGAACTGCCTTCAAAGAATAAAATTTATTACCTGTAATTTGTGTTTACATATTAGTCATGCTTGTATATTTATCAAAATGAATCAACCTTCTTAACCAACAACTTGGTTCAAAAACATTAAACTAGAATTAATGATCATTTTCATTTGCCTTTGCCTTTAACACAGATATCAAAAAGTTTTGTCACATTTACAGCCTTTACAAATATTTCAAATTTACCGCCAGAATGATTATCTGGTGATATTTGCAGTGTAAATGTGTCTTTTTCATTTGCTTCTCTTAGTTTAAAAACAAACTATAGCAGTAAAAAAGCAAGTAAATAGTTTCCAATGGATATTGGTAAATCTGCATATCTACGTACGTATGTAAAAATCGTGAATTATCTGCCGTTGGTTTCATATGTATGCATGCTTAGAGGGTCAATAGTCAATGCGAGGAATTGCATATAAAATAGGAATGCGTACGAAACCATAGCGTTCTTCGGCATTCCCGTTTCCATTTTAATTTTACTTGGAAATTTATACATTATTTACAATCGCCCACGTATAATCCAAATAAGTTGCGTCAATACTAGAAACAGGTAAACCGTTTGGCGCTTGTTAAATCTTATTATGATCCGGTGATTTATGGTTAGCATTTATATTGGATTTACGCGTACCTCCGTTAATTTTGTTTTACAATAGTATTTATGAAAATTAATTGAAAGTAATAAATTACAGAACGCAAAGTGTACTAGTCATGGTATATTCATTCCCGACCAGAATTAGACCCATTAATAATTTCATATTTACATGGATAAGTATAGGAATCTATTCAAATATGAAGAAATTATAATTAAACATCATAAATTTTCTGTTGTGTTAAGCATCTGGTTATACTGATTTTATCGTGTATTTTGACCTGAATAATTCTGTGAAATCAAAGAGAGATATCAGTTATCTTACGGTTTATAATCATATTAATTAATAATCAGGGATTTAATGGTAAAAAGTTATATTTCAAATAATTTCAACAAAAACAAATGATCCGGTTACAAACCCGTAGGTAGAAACTCACACACTTGCTATGTAAATGTATACCAGTTGGTCATGCGAATCTAGGGTTACTGTAAACATATACTCTTTTTAGGGGAACCAGTACATGTAGATTCGCATAGCGGGCCAGCCCACGTTTTGCATACTTTATATGTATCTCATCTTTTTTAAACAGTTATTCTCTGACTTCTTTTCCAATTCGTCTCTTTCGACTTTATCAGGAACGAGTGGATGGCGTTAATTAATGTCATTTAATACCTTCGAGAACTCTTGTGTTTAACAAAAGGATTTTATAAATTATCTGAAATTTTTATCCGCATGTTTATAGCATTCTCTGGTAAGCGACGGCTGTGTGGCATTCCTAATATAAAGTTTATGTACACTAGGTCTATGAACTCCGCCCAAGCGAACATCCTTAAATTCTTTTAAATTTAAACGATTCTTAGCTTTAATGTTGAATATTCTCCACCGAATAATGTCTATTTTAGGTATCTAGCAGTGGAATTAACTATGGAGGCATAGTTTTACACGTCAAGTGCAAATTTGATGCACCATCATAATCCATCATTTGCTATTTAGACCACCATAGCCCTCACGTCAAAATATCAACGTCAAAATTTCAAGTTTAAAGATAATTCTGGAATTTTCGTAGTTTTTCTATACGTCTTACAACTGAAAGTCACAGACGAATAACACATTCACAAACTTCGTGATCGAGTTCCTCAAAGAGCTATTTTGCAGATAACGGCTTTGATTATTTTATGGTTGAAACGGACAACATTATTAGAAAGAAAGTGAAAACTTTCACGCATTCCAGCATCCTGCACCTTTTACATTTACAACTTTTCCGTTTAGCAGCGAAGTCTGCTGGGCGCAAATCTGCATGTCGCGGAATGCCTTTGTTTAGCGGCTGAAGGGTTAGGAAAATACACAACGTTTAATAATCCAAGAGCCATTGGTTTTTTGATCTGAATAATTAGGGATTTTTTTTTAGACTAGTTAGTCTTTAGTGTACTGAATGACTGTATTTTTCTCTTGGCACCTCCGCCATACTGCCAAGATGGCGGCCAAAAATGTTTTTTTCTAATAAATCGATTCCTATCGATGTATCCTATCGCCAAAGTACGTATTTAAAAATGGTAGAAGAGTAATTGAAAGGGAATGTAGAATTTATACACATTACTAAATCTTTTCCGATTTTTTTCTTATTGCCTGAAGTATACACAAATTATTCTCCACCATAGCTAATGAAACTTGATTCAAAATCCACTCAATTTTCCTTGAGCATTACTATAGATAGTGGTTGTAGACTTGTTCATAAGAAAATAAATAAACAACTAACATAGTTTCTCCTGGGTGCAATGTTGCAAACGTGGGATAAAAACGGAACTATTAATTACATGTCTTTAATTAACCTTTAAATTATTTAGTTGAAAGTGACGAAACAAAAAAATTACATCACTCCACCAAGCGTCGCTAATTAATTGTAAATATTTAAAGGAAAATAAGCAACAGCCATGGGAATGTAATGCAGTATATTAATCTGCGAAAAGTTCATGAATTTTAGGTTAGTAAGTTAGTAAGTTGGCTAACATCACGAAACAATTTAGAAACGGTATTTTACTTTTGTGTGTTTTGTTTCTTAATTATACCTGTGTGTGGTCTATTAATTAAATAATTTAAACATGGAACAGATTGCAGAGGATGCGAACGTTTAGAAGTTTCTGCAAATAGTTTTATGTGTATTGAATATAATTTTCTACTGCAATGGACGAAATTGCGTTAAATAATTAACGCAATTTTGTTGTTTATGCAAGTGATGGGTGGCCCATATTCGTTTTACCTTCGTTTTCCGATTTACTTACATTAATAAGAATTATTGCATTCTTTTGACGAGGTTCATGGACAAGATATTGCAGTATATTATAAATATGGACAATAACTTTACGGACGCTCATTTTTTCTTTGATTCAAGGCCATAGAATATAATCAAAATATAAGTTCAAATGAGGTTAAGCATAACACAATGAAGTCTGAAAGTGTGCATTTTGTACGATTTAAAAATTATCAAGCAAACACTATTGCTGTAATACGATAAATTGTATCGATAATCAATCCTAACACCGGACATACACTTTCGGAAGGCCATCTATAAATAAGAACGACTATATATCTGTGTATCTGGTGGGGTCGCTTGCTTCTCTAGTAATCAGTGATCAGCATATTTGAACGTTGCTTTAGTAATCGATAATAATTTCGTCTTTACTGTATCCGGCTAGCATATTTTTGGAAATGGCATGCATGGTTCGGTGTTGTGGGTGCCAACCATACAGTGAATAATACGCTTTTGGGCAAGAGAAATATCATGCGCGTAGCGTTGAGTCCCAAAAGGTGATACCATAAGATATTTTGGAGAAAGTTTTTATGTAATCCAAGCCAAATCGTACTTTAGTTTGGTTAGACAACCAACTAGCTTTCAGCAATGAGTATACCAACTAAGTGTTTCGTCCATCCACATCAAGATCAAATCAGGACTGAGGAGTATGAAAGAATAAATAAATAAATCCACTGCTACATACCAGACACTGTTTTGAATTCGTTAATAATGAAAATTGGAGGGCAATTCCCCATGAATGTCGTTGGGTACATAATCTCTGAAAACCTATGGTTATAGCCGCTGCACCGTTGCTTCCCAGAAAGGAGAATGAGCTCACGTCAGATGCATAAATTCCCTGAAATCGCTGCTATACTGTGTTACTTTAGGTGCGAACTGCATTATTGAGATACCGGAGCGACAGTGCCGCTTTCAGGGACGTGACGGTCATGCTTATCGCTAGCCGATGTCGATTCACTTTTCCGAAAGACGACCCGTTTTATAGTTAATATTTCCTCCGCTTCGGTCGTCTCGAATCGCCGAATACGTCCCGCGGCGTCCGGTGACACGTTTCGCTTGAAGTAGGTCGCAGGAATCCGATATATGTACATAAGAAATCGCGGTCTCGCCACGATTCTAGCCGGAGAATGATGCCGAACCTTAACATCATTCATCGCCCAGCCAAATAGTTGTTAACACCACCGGAAAAGAAATTGTCAAGTCTTCCGGTGAAACCAAAGTCTTCCGGGTGTTGATTGTCATGCTGGATCTCAGCTATCGATCTACACGTAAATCCACGTCTGTGATTATCGCAGAACTGATTCAATCGCTTCGATATTATAACGTGTAACCCTGTTACGCATATGCACTTGCAGGTACAAGTGTGTTGTTGTGCGGTTGATGCTCGATGCAAATTGCAGATATTGAACACGAATACATACCGACTAGTTCTCATAAATTTCTACACGGTGATGGACTCGCCAGCAGATAAACTGCGTGATATAAACCGCTTTCGCATATAAAGCAGTTAAATTAGCGATCTACATAGGATCTTAAGAATGCATACCCTAGACGGGTTAACGGTATGATGAAGCTGTTTGGAATATAAATAGGATGTACAAAGCATGAGTGAAATATTCGTTATTATATTTGGTGTTTAAAAAGTCGTTACCTCTTGGACAGAAATTATGGATTATAAATCGCATGTCTATACTAACTCTAATGTAACTTTAAATAAATTCAATGTAACACCTTTTTAAGAAGATTGACGTTTGTATGTAACGAGTCCGCTACGGGAATCTAACGGAACTGTACTCAATGAATTTTGAACATAGATCAATTTTATCTATCTACTGCTATCTACTACCTATCTACTATCATACAAATTGCATCCCTTCGAATTTGATGTACTTGATGACTATATTACGGATAACATTTGCCACTTTATCAATAAAAATACTTAGTACAGCGTAAAAAATTAAATTCTCTCACAGCTAAAAAAGAAAAACTTGTGATACCAAGTCACAATGTTAATAAGGAAAATACTAGTTCATTTATCAATTATTCAGACACACAATTCACAACCGCACAAGCAACCCTACTATCAAAGAACCTCAACTGCTCACCGCATATTAACTTCCCAGAAGCCACCAAAACATTAATAGTAGAATCTGAGCTAGCACTAGAAAATACGGAAAATGGACATATTCATAGAGCCAATATTGCTAACATATTAAAGTCATCGAATAACACTTCCAATTCAGACAGAGCAACAAATCTATGAAAAATAAAATAAGTAATAATAATCTTGTAGTCACCAGAGCAGATAAATCTAACGCCACCAAAAAATACCTGAAGACATTGTTATCAGATACCCACGTCATTTTAACGCCAAAAGAGAAAACAGCCTTAATCAACAAAAACCCTTCCGGACCTAAACTATATGGTCTTATAAAAAATCCATAAACCCGTGGTCCCGTGGTAATCCAGGCCCGTGGTCTCATACATTAATTACCCCACTCATAAGTTACAAACAAAAGTAAATAAAATATTTTTAGAAACAACAAATTTTTATTCGAAATATAGTATAAAAAACTTATCTAAAATGTATCACTACCCCCAAAAATTCAAAACTAGTATCATTTGACATACTCTCGGAGTGCTACATCTGACATTATTTTCCTTTGTGGTTTTCTGCCGAGGATGGCAACTTAGTTGCTGAATTACGTATACAGAGTTCATTACTCAACAGGGTGGTAAGGGGTATTTTTATCTTAAATAAATACTATAAATAAAAAACCAAGAAAATCAGCCGAATATTAAAGATAGAACAAATAATAAATATATTAGCTTCGAAAAAGCATATTAAAGCGCGGCTAATGTTCCCCGTAAGTGTTCTTTTACAGTAGCATTTAGGCACCGTCAAAATTATCGCAAGGTCTGTTCAACAATTAAGATCGGACAGATGAATATAAAAAATCAGGGGTCTACATATTAAAATGTCCAGAGTGCAATAGCATATATGTAGAACAAACAGGTGGAAACTTTGAAACAAGATACCAGAACACATGAGATCTTTCAAATCTAATAAAAAGATAGCACTTTTTCTAACCACTTGTTAGAATACAAACATATTCCACCTGAATTAAGCAACGTAGAAATTTTACAATCCTAATCTCTAAAATTAAATATGCTAGAAGCGCTTGAAATACAATCACACAAAAATTGCGATAATACTTTGCTCAATGACCAAACAGATCTTATGTATTCCCCGTTATTTACCCTGGTAAAGTAGGTACACTAGATTTTTACATCTGTTTCGTCCACACGCACCCTCAAGCCATAAATATTTGTTAAACCTACTGTTATCTGTATATATAAGGAATTTTTTCTTTTGTAATGAAGTAGTATACCGCTTGACAATGACTTGGTAAAAAGTCGAAACTATAGTTACGGTTAAGTACTAAAAAGTTATTTTTATTATTGTTTAATCAATTTTATTGACATCAAGATTAACAGCAAGATTGGAAATTTCACAATCCAGTCCATTTTCAAGGGTGATTGAAAAGAATCAGTTTCTTAAGATCGCTCGTTAAGATTATTAAATTATAAGGCTCTTACACCATCTTCATTTCATCTAATAGTTAGAATTACTAACAACCGCAGCTTCCGTCTCTATCATCACCACTCCCGTATTCATTAAGAGCTTTTCTCTATTTATCATCTTTAATACTTAATTTTTCCTGGGATGAATCAACAAAATTATACGACTGTGAATCATCGTCGAGGAGCCATAAGAACGAATTTATTTTTACTTTCCCTTCGCCACCATTTATTAAAAAATTACCTTCGAGCTTCCGGAGAAATAAACCAGGGAAACAAAGCACGACGCAGACGGCTGAATGGCGTTTTTTATGTCTCACGGGCAAAGCTAATTGATGAATATTGAAGGAGGCGTTCGCAGGTCGAATTGGCCAGACGAAATTTCGGCGACGAATCCACAAAACGCGTACGTGTTCAGCTTTGGGAAGCGGCCAACGCGTACACCGCAACAATAGCGCACTTGGAATACCAACGATACGGACTCCCCAGCAAGTGCATCATCGTACGTGTATTCCAGGGTCAGATGTCGTCGACCTGTTGCCATTCAGTAGAGAGTGACATGTTCCTTAAACGCTTCATTCGTTTATTGAAAACGTGCAGGCCGAAGGAACAGAAGCAAACTGCGTCCAGACTGTTATGGGATAGCGTACCTACTTTACGACTAATTGTACGTTGAATTTGAATATATCTTTTAGTCGTAAGTTTAAAGAAATATGGTCAACGTTAAGAATCATTTTAACTGTAATTAAGTCAATAAGAAATTGGTATATTTAATCCTACATATACCCATTTCTTGTTTTATAATTGTCATCGAAATTGCATTTACTTGGCAAGAAGTGATTCACCACAAAAAGGAGAATAATTGAACAGTACGGTAGCCTATACAGAATGATCTCCCTATATTGGTAACTTTCTTAGTAGTAAAGATACACAATCAGTTAAATGAACAAAGTTGCTCAGAAAATATGTAGATTGATAATTGATGCCAGTGTCAAATTTGTTATGCCAGGTTTCAGATATTCAAAAAAAATTATTGGACGGGCAAAAACTTCAACGCCAATTACGTTCATTAAGATAAGATAAAAGTGAAAACTAGTCACTTTTTTTGGACAATCTAATAATGCCATTTAAAAATCTCTTTTTTATTTTGGACATATAATACAAACTTACATTTGCATAACTTGCATTTCTTAAATGGAGACCATAGTTGGCCATGGTATCACTAAATTGCTTATTTTTTTTTGATTTCATTGATTTAACGTTTGGTTAGGTATCTCTTTCATATCTTGATTTGTGATAAAAGAATAATTTCCGTACGGGGGATGCCTTTTATATTTCGTGAATAGAGAACAGAAACTAAAATTAATCATAGTACATGGCTTTATTTTTTTTCAAAATATTCTCCATGAACATCAATACACTTTGCATGCGCTTGAACCAGTTTTCGAAGCACTTTCTCCACTGCGATTCAGGTGCCTCCAAAATATGCATTTTGAAGGGATCAACCCCCTCTTCGGCCGTCGAAAAACGTTGACCACGTAATTTTTGTTTGATGTGCGGAAACACAGAGAAGTCATTGGGTGGCAAATTAGGGTTGTACGGCGGATGACCCATCAATTCAGTTGCCAAAAACTCTCTTGTTTGAGCTGATGTGTGAGAGCTCGCATTGTCCTGGTGGAAATGATGCGTCTTGGGCCGTTGGTTTCCCTTATTTTTCCTAATATTTCTGGCAAACAAATGGTTGGGTACCATTCAGAATTGACCGTTCGGCGTTGCCACATGTCCGGTTTTTCCAAAGGAAACAGGCGACCATTTGTTTCGAAGTGCTTCGTGCGCAAACAATTTTTGTTGGATTTGACTCATCTTGAAAGACCCATACAGTCGACTCCTGTTTACTTTTGGGGTCATAGGCATAGATCCATGATTCGTCACCTGGTACGATGGTATGGATATGTTTTGAAGTACCGTGATCGTATTTTTGGAGCATTTCGTTCGACCAATCCACACGAGCCTCTTTTGACCGATTGTCAAATTATGTGGAATCCAACGCGAACAATTTTTTTTGACGGCCAAATGTTGATGCAATATTGCAACAACATTTGCCCTTGCTATGCACGATGTGCCATTACTTTGTGACACATAACCTCGTAGGAAACAGAGGATTATGAAGCAATTGCTATTCAGTTATTCAACATATTAGAAAATACGTTTATATAATCGCAACAAATAATTATATATAATGTAGCTTATAGCTGTCACTTATTTGCAACCGTCCATTACTTTAATAGGTGTTCCTCAAGGGCCTACCGTTGACTATCACCTCTTATGTTATGATAATGATCGTGATATCTCTGAGCAATCACTGACACGTTTCTATACGCGGACTTTGCAAGACTTCTCCATATAATCATGTCAGAGGTTATATCAGATATACGCCCAGAGACAGCAATATGCAATTGCACGACCATTTTGATAGTTTAGACTCTAGTATTATGCTAAATAAACCTTCCAGTAATGCATTCATTTCAACGATAAGTTGCTCGTGGAAATAATTGAAAATTTACCACTTTTATATACCAAAACCAAATGGTGTAGTTTACACCTTTCTTCTCCTGTACTTATTTCATCCACTTCAATGCAAAAACCTAAACTCCTTAATAATCCACATCTACATGTGCTGCTCGCAATTGCAAAAGTTTTGGTTTTCTTGTAGGTATCTAATATATCATCTCTCAATAATTGAAAACGTGAGAAATCTATTTACAGCTTGCAGTAGAAAAGATGGCCTGGGTTCAATTTCCGTGATTTATTATTTCTACATATACGATACCTAACTTAGATTAGAAAATAATGTAAACTTATTGAATATCAAATTGCCTCTAAATGGAAAGGTGTCCACTGTACTGATACGTGAATTTATTAGTAATAAACGCATTGATCAAATCGACGTTGCTTTTAACAAAAACTGTATTGACAATTTATTACTAATTTCTGTGTGCATGTACAGAGAGTTGCCTGGGGGAACCAACCAAGTCGATAAATGTAGTGAACACGGTATTTAGGTTAGTACGATGATTTGGCAAAAGAATGGCAGTTCGTAATTACCTTAACCAGATCTTTCCGATTGGATTGGATGAAGAGGCAGAATTTACTGGCCTTTACGCTCGTGTGATCTCACCCCATGTGAGGCATCATCAATCAGGCGGATTTTGTCCTCAATTTTACAAATTATGTGACAATGTAGCAATCATTCCTAATGGTATTTGTGAAATGTATTTGCTTTTCTGCAAAATTTTGGCATTTAGTCAAGCAACACTTGGCACACCTGTATGTATAATCGCATCAATTTCGAACCCTAATTATTTATTGCCAGTCGGAAGAGCAGCAGGAATAAATTGCATCTACGTACCCACATTAATAGATAAATACACATAGGTTCACACCAATTGAATGGATCGGCATCCATGCTAGCAGTTGTATTATTGCCCTTGTAATTGATTTTAATTGGAGCCATTTGTCTTTCGGCATTGGAAAAGGTGATCCGCAGTCATCGTTGAAAAGGCGATTGATACTTCAAGTGCTCGTTCCAGGAATATAAATTTATGCGATTCTGTAATGCGTGTTTCCGTTCGGTTACTTTGAGATGCAACTTGTAAATATTCCATTCAATGTACCAGTAAGGCAAACTGATACTATAATTTATGTATGTAAATCTAAGGTAGTTGTCAGTAATTATAAGCACTAAAAGTATGTGTAAACATTGGAAGTATCTAATTCTCGTTAAAGCTTACCAGATATCTGTACGAATTAGTATTTCCAACAGTAAATTGTGGTGGTTGTAATTACCCTCATACAATTATGGTTGCAAATTGTAATTACATAATATTACACAATTTTATAGATATTGACTTATGCACACCTTTGTTCTTCAGTGTTTAATCATTGAGTGAAAAAGACCTTGATGAGAGAAGAACTTCAGACACATATTTCGGCAACTAAGTTATCATCCTCAGCAGAATCTACGCAGGAAAATAATGTTAGACGTAGCACTCTGAGAGATATGCACCACACAGAACACCAATTGAATAACACTAATTTCCCACTTATAATCTATGTCTAAATATACTACTCAATCGTTCCGGTTCATTACGGGTACTACATCAGGCTCACTGAACCGCAACAATCTACTTAATAATATGTCTATTACCTAACAGGGCAGGTCAAATTAATTACAATAAAAGACGAGCGATAGGTAATGTATTGTGGATTATGAACACAACAACAGAAGTTTTGGTTTTAGTTTTAGCTACCTTAGCTGTGTTTTAGTTAGGGTTTTCTTGGATTTGGTTGGCGAAAGAAGCGATCGCAATGAAAAACTGGAGAGAATTTACTACGCGCACATGCCTTTGGTACTCCCCCCGAAATATAAGAACAATTTAGGAGATTCAAGAACAGTGGTTGGTTCAAAAAAATACTAAGTAATATTTCAGTTCAGAGAGGAATAAAACCGCACATTGGATTCTAGAACTAGTCTCATATCTTCAAATAAAAGCAAGCAGTCAGAAAGTAGAATAATTCCTTTTCGAGACGATGTACAAAATAATTCGTGTGATTTGATTTTATAGATTTTAGGGAATTCTTAGCTTCATTATTCCATTGCGAACTAGGCTTAGTGTTGTTCCCGTTGTTGTGCACTAGGACAATTTGATATTATAAATGTATATTTTATTGCTAGTTTAGCTTATATTTTCAAAATATAATTCTTATATTTCAAGAACTTATCGAAGAGTATTAACGCAATTTTGATTTTCCAAATATACGAAGCCAATTGATGCAATATTTTTCCTATTTTCGGTTAGGGGGACGGTAAATTTTTACGATATTCTTCAAACTACTTTAGAATAATTTTTATTATAAAAATAGCTATTCTCTCCATAAAAAACCCAACTGCGACTTAACAAAAATACTTGAGCGTGCCATAAGCTGTTTCAGTTCGTTCACACATGATCTACTGGCTTTTTTGAACTGGCGCACCTACAAAACGCATACTTTCCACGTTGCATACCTACCTCCTAGGATGAACTACTATATTAGTACCACCGTAGGCTCCGTCAAATTGACCAGATAATGAGAGGCTGTCAGTAATTTGAATGTTTAAAACGCGTTATAATTTAGCCGATACCGCAAGTGCTTTGTAAATCAAAGGATACTGCCATCTAGCTAACTAATACATTAATAATCAATAGCGAGGAGGCATTGGAAATATTTCCTGCATTTTCTTGGTGATGAAAATAAATAAAAGATCTTGAATGAATATAAACGTAACTTTATGCACCATTTAGTATCATTTATAAAAATAAATATATGTATATATTTCAAAAATATATGTATTTATTAATTATATTATATAGTTCTTTTCTTTGTTACACTACGAGGAAAACTTAAGCTTTATAAAAGTTACGAAAACAAAAGTTGTTTTATCCTTTTTTGTGCGTTTTCTATAAAGCTTTTCTTTTTACTTTTTTAAAAATATATATTTATTCTATCCTTCTTAGTAACAATGTAATTGCATTTGTTATTTTATTAATAATAATCACCACCTCTAAGGGATACAGAGCAAAGTAATTTTATTTTTCTTTTCTTGATAATATATATTCATATTGAAATGTGGCTGACGTATAACGAAGTCCTCAAAATCAAGCGGACTCCCGTTGACTTTGAAGCTATCGATACCTTTAATTAGAGCAAGTTTTCCAGAATTTCATTTCTCTCTAATTGGCACCATAATGAGCACCCGCCTTGATACCGCTTATATAGCGAGTGAGAGCGGCCTCTATATTGCCGGTAAGTAAGGCACCTTTATCGAAATTTGACAAATAATTATTTTTAATAATAATCTATACTCAAATCTGCCCGATAGCGCATTAATATGATGCTGTCATCTCGGATATGCAAGTATGAAAATTTTCAAATCACTAGGACATTCAGAAGTGTGTCAAAATTGCACCAGTAGAGGTGGTGACCAACTGACATTACCGATACAAGTCAATTTAATAAAACAGACTATTTTGATAAAATTATTGCTTGGCTGACATGTTTTAATGGTTAATAAGTGGCTTTAACTTTATTTCCTTATTTGTGTATGCATACTTTTGTGTAAATTCTATTGTCGAAGTAATAAAACAATTGCGTTTATATATGGGCAAATTATATACTCCATGCATGCTCTCTTCTGATTTCTATTGCATAACAGAAATCTGGCTAACAGGGGATGTACTCGATTCTGAACCCTTACCCAACGTAAGACAATTTAAAGTGGATTTCATATATGCTATTTATGGTATCTCATGGACTCATCAACACCCTCGCCTGCAACTACTTGCTTGTTAAGACCTGATCGGTTAGAAGTTGCATTTTGTGAGTTTATCTAGAACATACGAGGTGTATAAATTAAGTAATGAGACTGACAAGGTAGCGTTTGATATGGCAACACAGGAAGCATGGGTCATGAAGGGATTACAAGTGGACGCGTTCAGTACAAGTTTGAACTCGATCAAGTCATTCGGTTGTCTGTTTTTTTCCGTGAATCCGGTTTTCGTAGTGCGTTCTACAAATGAAATACATTAATTTCGAGCAACGTTGTGCTATCAGGTTTTGTTTCAGATTTGGGCAAGGTGCAACAGAAACTTTTGCAAAACTGCAGCAGACCCACGGAGAGAGTTTTCGTCAAAAGTCCAGGTTTTTCGGTGGTTTAAGGCATTTTCAGAAGGAGGAGAGTCGATGGGAGATGAGCCACGCAGCGGAAGGCCTTCAACTGCAAGAACCGATGGGAATGTGGACAAACTCCGCGATCTTGTGCGTTCAGATCGTCGGTTGACGGTCAGAATGATCGGAGAACAGTTGAATTTGTCCACACCACCGTTCATCAAGTTTTGACCGATGAATTGGGAATGAGAAAGATCTGCTCGAAAATGGTCCAAGAAACCTTTCGCAGGAACAAAAGGACATCAAGAGAGAAAGGTGCCTTGACTTTTTGAAATCGATTGAAAATAATGAAAATTTTTGGGAAAGTGTCATTACTGGTGATGAGAGTTGCGTGTTCGAATATGACCCGGAAACAAAACGCCAGAGCATGGAATGACACACTTCAGGCCCTCCTAAGCTCAAGAAAGCAAGAATGAGCAAATCAAAAATCAAGAGCATGCTGATTTGTTTCTTTGAAAGCCACGGAATCGTTTACAAAGAGTTCGTGCCTCAAGGTCAGACAGTTAATCAACATTTTTACCGAGAGGTTCTCGAAAGACT
>JARFOC010000472.1:306242-331022 GCA_031763485.1 Osmoderma eremita
CCCAAGATTGAAAATTCATCTGAAGGGACATCATTTTGGGACACTCGAAAACATTCAAACGACTGTAACCGACCAGCCAAAGGTGATTCCAATATCCGAGTTCCAGCACTGCTATGAGGAATGGAAGAACCGTCTCCAACGCTGTATGGCTTCCCAAGGGGGCTATTTTGAGAGGGACAACGTTCAATTGCAATTATATTCAAATAAAAATGTTTAAAAATATCAGTCTCATTACTTAATTTACAGACCTCGCATTATTACAGCATTATTACACACAACAGGTGAAACATGTATGAATAGTTTGTTTTAATTTGCTTATTTTCTCTTCCCTCATTATGCTTTCTCCAAATGCACCCGAGCCAACCCCCTTGATCGTTCCCCTAGAGAACGGTATCGCCCACTTTGAGAACTACTGCTTTACAGTATCTCAATGTAGCTTATACTTAATATTGCACTGACGAAACGTCCTTAAATGCCCTTAGATAAAGCCTACGAAACGCTAAAACCTTTTTTATGTACGCGATCGTCGACTTCTTTTTATGGTAAAGACTTTATTATTAAAGACTTTACACATTTAAAAAACGGATGACAGAAATACCAGTATGTGGTTTGAGGATTGATACGCGCCAATCGTATAAACAAAACGAGAAAAATCCAATATTCCAGAGATACTGGAAGGCGCATTAATTACTTCGTCAAAGCTGCGGCGACCGTTATGCCTATTTGAAAATTCCTGCAGCCCAACAGTAACTACGACAATGCGTCGAATTACCTGACCCATCCTGACGGTGTTTTATCGAAGTGCCTGTGTGTATGTACAAATTGCGCCACGCTGCGCCGCCACGGTGATGCAATTACATTCTAAAGACGTACCGTTACGTACGAATCCGAAAACAATTTACGCTGATGGGCTATATAAATTTATTGGAAATTACGCTGTCCGGTGAGCGAGCTATTACATTATACCGGGTGTCTAGTTAAGGTCCGCCACCGAACGACGATAATAAAGGTGACAGAAAGAATTTCAACAAAAATATTTTTAACTTTCCAATAACCGCCAGGGGCGCAACTCTTTGTGGAATTAAAAATTCGGTATTTTCCCCTTAAGTTCAAGATAAACGTAGGTTAAAATTATTATCACTAAAACACTCGGACGATTTTATACAATTTTCATTTAACACTTTTTAACGAGTGATAGGGTGGGAGGGGGTATGTCTGCATAGAGAACTAGTCATAACTGCGGTTTACCTTAACGGATCTTAATGTTTCTGGGTGTTTTGTTTTAAATTTTTTAATTATTACACATTTTAACATTGTGGATAAAAGTGTTGAAGTGTGTAATTTTAGAATGTGAACCGTGCTTAAATTTTAAAATGACCGAAAATAACTAACAATTATAGAATTTTAAAAAATTAAAAAAATATATAAAGAAATAACAAATAATATCGGGCCCTCCTCCAATTATACTTGTATTTTTTTAACAAATTTAAAACTTACATTTTCAAGATGTCTTTCCTTCAATTATATTTCTATTTTTTCAAGCACTTTTAAGACCTAGATGTCCAAGAGGGCCTCGTTTTTTTTAAGTTTTCTTAAAATACTTTTTCCAAACAATTTTAAGACTTAAATTTTCAAGGGGGCCCCGTTTTTCATTTTTCCTTTTGTTTTTTCAGACGTTTTTAATCTTTAACACTTTCAAAGGCCCTTTTTTTGTTTTCAAGCATTTTTAAGATTTTTTTCTTTAATCGAATTTTATTTTAAATTCTGGAAAAATAAAATTCCGTTCACGAATCGAGTATTATTCGCAGGGGAATTAAATAATAAAAGTCCTGAACGAATTAAATTTTATACTCCCAAACAGTCCATTCCCAAACGAATGAATCAAATTTTTCGATCCTCCGCACACTACTGGTTTTTATTTTTCTAATGCGAGTTGGCACACTTAATCAGTTAACATCAACAAAAGGACGAGAATGAGTCGATGCATGAAGAAGATAAATTCAAAAATTTGTCCCCTAATCAGGGACACTTTATAAGTGTTAAGCAAAGTATTTGTCACCAAAACTAAACCCAAACTGGTAATCACATTGCCAATAATTAAAAATCATAAAATCCACTTTTAGACGCAGGCGTAATGACCGCCTTTTACCTCCTGTAATTGGCTCAGCCTGTTGGGGGGAGGTATGAATTATTATTATTATATTATTGCTAAAGCAGTTGCTAACTAACTCACTTTGAGACATTTATATTGTTCAGATTTTATAATTTTTGTCTTTAATTTCAGCTTCAAATCTTCGCCTATCGGGTGTCTGCTCGCGAATTGGGATCGGAGTGTAGTACCGATTGGGACTGTAAGGAAGAAATAACTGGTTCAACCTGCCTACAAAATAGATGTACCTGTCAGTCGTATTACGCGAGAGTTAACAACACCTATTGCGTGCAGTGTAAGTTAAACAAATCCCTTAAATGAAATCATAAATAAAATGTAATAATGGATCTTTCGTTATTTTTGCAGCTACTTTGTTAGGATACGACTGCTTCGTACCGGAACAATGTTCGATGAAAGTTGCGAATAGCAGTTGTCTAGAGGGAGTTTGCAGATGTGTTGATGGGTTCTTGCAATTCAGGAAGCATACTTGTTTAGCACGTAAGTACTTAATGAATAAATGCTCTTTGTAATTGAATCGGCTATCTGAAGAAAAAAAAAAACAAGTGGCAGAATAAATTTTACTCTCAAACCTCAATCCAAAAAATTGTGTAGATTTTATGTAAGATCAATGTTATGGTATGTTTATGGTTCATGGCTCTGTATGTCAATGTATGGATTTATAGAGACAGAAGTTAAAAGTTTTTGACGTTGCTTTCTATGATTCAGACTAGACGTTTTTCCTCATTGGAAAAAAGGTTGTTCAATCATACTGACATTAGTTATCATATCTTGTCCATGACCGAAATGCATTTGAATCAATATAAATTTTAACTTCTATTTAAGTTGAAACAGGGAAAGCGTGATCTTCATTAACATAATACGGCTATTATAACATGCACACGCTCTGACTTATTATTTATTTAAAACTAGAATACGAAGCCCCATGAAGAAAATTACTATTTCCACTATAGCACGCTTGAACATCTGCGCTTTAAGTCGAAGAAGCTGTTATTATTTTTCTTGTTCAGGCTCGTATAATAACAGGTGAATAAAACGCAGGCCAGGGTACTCATTTACGCATCTGCTTGCGTGTACTAATTACGCATCTCATTTCTATCCTCTTATTATAAAAGATGTATGAACGACGGGCAACATCAAATTATCAGAAGACTGGCAATTCTAAGAGTCACGAATTGATTCTGAAGGAGATGTTTAAGCTGTGGTTTTGTAGGAGGAGTGACAATTTAAATCAGGGAACTGCAGTGTGGTGTCCTCGTGACGTAATGGTGTCGAAGCACATGAATATTCATGTTTGCACATACCTAGGCCTAAATTAAAAAGTGTGATCGAAAGTTAGGGCAACGTATTAGTATCCAATTTTGTGTGAAAAGCGTCAAATGTGTTACCGAAATATTACGAGTTGTGAGTGGTATACGGTGAAGATGCCATGGAAAAGTCGAGTGTGTTTGAGTGGTATAAGAAATTATAAAATTGGGCGAGAAGATGTGACGGATGACGGTAGACACAGGCAACCAAAAACAACAACGACTGACATTAATACTAACAAAGTGCGAGATCAATAAGGTTCGATTAAGTGTGAGATTGACAGCTGAAAAATTGCAGATTAATGGAAAAACTGAAAAGAATTGAGTATTATAAAGATATCCGCATAGTTTCTCCTCGGTTCTGCCTTAAGTCCAGCTGGTGTGTTTCTCTTATCACTATGGAATAGTTCACAACGAATTTATTGAAGAGAGGCAAACAATCGAACAACAATGCTGTTTAAAGGTATTTCAGATATTATGAAATTCTGTTCGAGGAAAATGATCCTAATTGTGGCTTGTGGATCATTTATCATGACAAGTTATAGTGCTCTCACTCTAAGAGACAAAAAAACAGTTACTCGATTAGACCACCCTGCCTATTAACTTGACTTTTTTTGGAAGAAGGAAAATGCATTTTGCACCTTCGGGCCAGTCCTCCTAATACTAAAAAAACCCTCTCTGCTAATTGCATTCTTTCAAGGTGGTCTACCGTAATTATCCCAAGGCCATCTGGTTTTATTGGTTTTCTTCTTTCTTCAATTATAGGACTGTTTCTGTATAGTTTTCTATTTCCTCCCAATTGCTAGGACTAAATAGGATAGTTGCCTCTGCGTTATCGGGAGAAGGTCCATTATCCCGTATTGGTGACTCTCTTTCCATTCGTCATATGTAGCATTCAAAGGACGTGTAGTACGCAACATCTCTCACAGAGTACAGGAAAGGACATGTACTACTCTCCACCTTTCACATCCGATGTAAATAGCCCTGCAAATACCAATGGCAGCTGAAGAACTGGGTGAGATAATAATTAACTTCACCATGTATGTTTTCCATCTATCTCACTCGCGATGTCGTGAATCAGTTTTGCTGGTCACCGATCGATTCCCAATTTCTATGCCAAACCTATCCGGTAAGAATGTATGCCTCTTTCCTCGTCGCGACGTCTCTCGTGCCATTTCACCGAAATGCACAGCTG
The DNA here is from genome assembly GCA_031763485.1 of Osmoderma eremita. Lineage (NCBI taxonomy): Eukaryota > Metazoa > Arthropoda > Insecta > Coleoptera > Scarabaeidae > Osmoderma > Osmoderma eremita. The sequence goes on from JARFOC010000472.1 coordinate 310,912, forward strand.
TCTTGCCTTTGGTCAGTATATCTTTGGGTCACCCCCGCTATAACTTGCACGGAAGCTTTGGATACCGTGCCGTACGAGAAATGCCTTTTATATTTCGGTAATAGAGAACAGAAACCAAAATTAATCGTAGTACATGGGTTTATTGTTTTTTAAAATATTCTCCATGAATCAATATACTTTTGCATGCGCTTGAACCAGTTTTCGAAGCACCCTTTCCACTCTGATTGAGGTACCTCCAAAATATGCATTTTGAAATCATGAACCGCTTCTTCAGCCGTCGAAAAAAGTTGACCACTTCATTTTTGTTTGATGTGCGCAAACAGAAAGAAGTTATTGGGTGCCAAATCATCAGGGCTGTACGGCGGATGACCCGTCAATTCAACTTTTTCAGTTGCCAAAAATTCTCTTCTTTGAGCTGATGTGTGAGAGCTCGCATTGTCCTGGTGGAAAATGATCCATCTTCGGCGGTTGGTTTCCCTTATTTTTCCGAATACTTCTGGCAAACAAATGGTTGTGTACCATTCAGAATTGACCGTCCGACGTTGCACCAATGGTACAGTTGCCACACGTCCGGTTTCTCCGAAGAAGCAGGCGACCATTTGCTTCGAAGTGCTTCGTGCGCGAACAACTTTCGTTGGATTTTCCTCATCTTGAAAGACCCATACAGTTGACTTTCGGGCTCATAGGCATAGATCCATGAGCATGATGAGGCTTCGATAGGAGCGCTGTTGCGTTAGATCGCTAAACTATTCTGGTTAGGTTTCTCCCATTTAACTTTAATGGGGGTAGTAAGTATACTGTCAAAAATTTGCGATACTGGCGTCAGTTGTCAGGTGGCAGCACCTGGAGCGCCTATTCCTGAAACATAAAAGGCATTCCTCGTAAGAACTGGCAAGTGCCCCTCTTCTTTGGACGGCCGATAACAGCTTCTTGTACATTTGCTGCTCCAAAACATCTGCCCAGACCTTGCTACCGTACACAAGTATAAAGTTGACCACCGACATCAATATTCGACGTTTACTTGATATTCAACAGAACGTGAGATAACAGAAGTGTATAAGTGCATTAGGGAAGTACTTTGATGGGAACAATGACCATTAGTGTAAACTTCAACATGTATATTTTTAAGGGTGCATTCCTGGAATTAAATTGTCACACCTCGTATTTACACGGATAAGTCTTTACGTACAGTTGTCCAGCGGGGACATTCCTATTTCCATGTCTCAATTCATCACGGCTCGGTGTTATTAACCATCCAACGGAACGCTAAAGGATGTCCGTCGGTGAAGAGAAAGAAAAAAAACTATACGCATTTCATTCTCGGCGTATATGCGTCCTAACGGGACGTCCCGGTATGAACAGGAAAAAAACCTTTAAGCATACATTATAATATAAACAGGAAATAATCATGTGGAAGGTAAAGTGGCAGCTCTTTAACGTCTTATGCGTTGCATGTGCAGTACCGACTTTTATGCATCTGAGTCTTAATATTTAGTATCTTGTTTGCTTAGTCATCTGCAAAAATAGCAATTATCAGAAAGAATATGCTGAAGAACCAGCATGCTTTGATTATTGCAAAATTTTATGTAGTTTGAAAACATTTTCATAAACATTCCACTGTAGATTATTAGCCTGTTCCCTTTGCTTTTGCTTTAGCAAAATTGTTGACCTTACCTTCCACTTACACTTTAGCACTCGTAACTCAAAAAGCATGCAACTACTAAGAAATCGCTCTAACACGATTGCATTCATTTTCATTTTATTGACTTATTCCTAAGAATAGATTCATTTCGTCGAGAGTACGTTTATTGAATAATTGATTACGTATGTTTCAATTAATATACCCCAACCGCCAATAGCCGCTGTTGTAACCTACGTCCGCCGTTTCTGGAAACCGGTATGCTTACGACATTTTCTTATAATTGACAATGGTCGTGAAATTGGCATTTCGGGAAGGTTTCCCGGGTTTCGACGAGGTAAACAATGACTAGGAACGGTTGTGCCTGTCTCTCCGGCCATTTGCTTTTGTAATTAACAATTAGCACGGACTTGTAACTATGGGCAGCGCATTGAATGGGTTTAATTAGCATCTACAGCAGATATGAATAGGGAAATTGTACCTGTGCTAACCGGAGGGATGTACGCGCTGTTCGTCTCCGTTGTATCAAATTGTTGATTATGAACTTACAAGGTGGATCTAATTTGATTGAAATGTTGGTTTGCTGTTTGTTGCCAGAAAATTCAAAAGAGGAGTTTGCAATAAGAAGTGAAAATTCCGGGAACTATGTTTAATAACGTTTGTTTTTACCACATTAAGGAGCTATATACAGGGTGACGCATTAGTGTGGCAAAGGTCGATATATCAGTTATCATATAAAATATCAAACAAAGTTATTTACGAAAATTGTAGACACTTAACACTTTAAAATTAATTTCATGTATACAGGATGTTTCATATCACCAGGGTGAACCAAGTATACGATATCTTAAATGAAACACTCCGTATATTATTTCGGATTTAGGTTAAGTTCACGCCTCACTCCCCCATTATACAATTTCATTGAATTATACGGCGTGTTTCAGAAGTTATGGTCAACTTTATATGCAAATCACTGTAGGTTAAGGGCCTTGTATACTGCAAACAACACAGCCTGAAATTTTTCAAGACACAATAAAATAGGATCAAGCCTGAATCCAAATGAGCAGACATTTTTATATAGCGCAATTTAAAGGGAGGAATTAACTTAATTAAAAAAGAAATAGCATAAAGTAGTAAAGAATCATTGAGGCTATAACAATTTAGATTAAGAAGACAATTTTTATTGTTTTTTAAGACTTAAGGCTTTTTCATACTTCTCATACGTGAAGGTAAATTTTTTAACAATTTATAATCCACGTACCCCGTGTGTTGAAATTTGGACGAATAATACTTGGACGAAGAAGGTAATTAAGGTATCCTAAAAAGTTAATACCTTCTAATGTTAAAAATGAGATTAACGCTATTGGTATAATCCGCATTATTCTTAAGGATCTCTATTGTAATGATATTCTTTGGGAGTCTACGCATAAACTCCAATGAATAATTTAGTTAGGAATTAGCGAATGAAAATTGAAATAATAACAATTTCTTAAGTGTTCCATAGTTACAAGATCTCCTTATAGTACAGAGCAAACCCTGGGCGAGTATAATACAAAGCACATTTACCTATATCTTTTCTAACCCCAAGCAGTTTTAGAAAATGTCCCATTTGAAAACCAGTTGATACCTTCAAATGATCTATATTTAAGTAATCCCAATCAGAAGGTGCAAAGCAGAGAAATAATTACTTCTCCCTGCTTAATACAAGTTTATTTGCTACCAACCAATCGCCAATAGATATAACAGTACTGTTTTAGCATTTGATATTGCTCCGTTAATTGACATCCCTTTATAAATAGTACACAAATAGTATCCAGTATTCAAATTTTCATGTTTTCGTTTATAAGCATAAATACATATACATATATATATATATATATATATATAAAGATGAATAATAATATATTCCAAGCATATGAGTTATTTAAAGCAAATGAAGATGCATTTGATTTAAATAATCTGCCCCCTTCCTTATTTAATTACGCAATTTTCAGTTTCCTTGGCATAAAGATGGGTGTAACGGTTATGCAATTTTTGGGAAGAATACTACTGTACCTGCAGCAAAACCTCGCTTGTGGGAATTAGGTTACAAACTATAATCGTCGAATTATAAACACTAATTACCTCACTATTTTCGTTTAATTCTCATGCATGGATATCTTTATGGTAATGAAAATCGAATTGATAAACATTAACTACTAAACTCATTTACTCTGTGGCGGGTGGTGATCTAAAAACCTAAGGTGAATGGAAAAAGCAACGAATTCAATTCGTAAATTTGCGTCCACACTGATTTCTAGTTCACCCTATTAACTTATTTAATTTATCATCAATTACCCATTTTCCTTAGATACACGCCAGGTGGTGCAATAGCAAATGTCAAGGTTTTAATTTTTAACGATGCTATCTTCTGTTTAATTCTATAACAAACATAGAACTACGAGGGATGTCCGGTTACGTTTGCGCGACACACCGCCTACGTCGCTCCGATCTGCACGCACTTTAGATGTGCATATTGTCACTGCGAGCGATCAGCCGTTTCTTGCATGCAAATAATGAAATACCAACCGAAAATGGTCCCGAAGGTGTGCGAAGAAAACCACCAACAGCGAAGACGGATGAGTCCAGACCTGGCTCCTTTCATTTGTTTGGGCCGTTGAAAGCTCATTTGTCGGGTAAAACGTTTGAACCCGACGACGAAATTCAAGAGGAAGTACGGCAGTGTTTTACAAATTTGGATCGCGCCTTTTTGCGAACAGGGTTTATAAAGACTTGTGCCTCGCTGGGATAAGAGCCTTAGGATTGGCGGCGATTATGTTGAAAAGTAGCTAACAGTTCACGCTTTTACTTAGTGTATGTTTGATTTCTATAAATAAAGCAATCTGTCTGTAATTCACAAATGTACCTTAGTAACCGGACATCCGTTGTATATTTTCTAAAATCAAATGCTTCTAACATAAGCGATAATATCAGTGTCTGAACAATACAGTGTTAATTTTTTTTTGAGAAACACAATCACTCTTTAAACGTGTAACAATTAACAATTATTTAGTATGTTTATATTATATACGACGATGATTTATGAAATGCAACGCACATAAAAGCAAATGTAAGATGCAACATGAACTCAACCTACTAACGCTGTTATTACGTCAATTATCTCCGCGTGAATTACTTCAGTTGTTTTGACATTAAGTACATACGTAAATGATTTACAACAATGTTACCATGTGTCAGCGGAACACTGGAAGATCTGCATTTGACCCTACATAGTTTTCACACAATGATAAAAATACTTAACAACTCCACCCGATGTGTTAGTGGTAGTAATAAGTAGATTTTCTTTGTAATTACGCGGTGCATATTGTTTGGATGACTACTGTGCGGTCAGCGGTGGCAAGTTGGTGTGAAGACCCGTCGAAAAACTAGTTAATAATGCATGCGTAATAGACACTGTAGCGAAACACCACGAAATGAAACGACCGTGTAGCATTGTTATTGTTGACTCTTATAACTAGCATTTATTGTTCGGTTTAGAATGCGTTGTCTGATTTACGACTCTCGTAGTAGTGCATTTTCAAAAGCGCGCTTACACGGAAATAATAACTGTCAACCACTGATTTCGAATTGCCCTTCGATAACCATTGTATACAGCAGAAGTAATAAAATGGAGACGAATGGTAGGTGGTTTACGGGAGATTTATTAATCCAAAATCCAAATGCCAAATGAAAAAAAAAAGAAAGTTTATAATACTGTAGAAGTAACAACAAAAGTAACTTAAAAAAACAAAGGATGTAAATACCTAAAAAAGTTTAACCATAGATGAATTTCCAATATAGTATCGATAATAACCCCACCCGCTGGCATGACATTTATCATTTTTGTGATGAGATGCGTCCTCCTGTTCAGGAAACTTGAAGAGGAATATAAGAAGCAGGGATTGACCAGTAACTTTATGAAAAAACGGAATACATGAGAACAGGAGAAGACCTAGATCTGACAAATTAATAACACAGTTTCGAACTCTAGTGAATACAAATATCTGGGATCACTAAACGGAAATAGGATTAAAGCTATACAACATAGATTGCAGCAAGGTACAACAGCCGTTCGATTCTTGAACTCACTACTTTAATCAAATAGCATAAAGTTTCTATTTACAAGGCTATAGTAAAACCAATTATAACGTATCGCTTCGAATGTTGGCAACTGACAACGAAGGAGAAGAAAGTCATAGAATCTACTGAAATGGATTATGTACGAAGAGTGTGCCAAATATCAAGGGTGAAGCGTATTTCAAATCAGGAGATAAGGAGAAAGACGGGGAGAGTTTGGATGAGCCTAGATGGAATAGAAACTAGACAGCTGCTTAGGTATGGTCATGTAAGGAGAATGAAGGAACATCGATAGCCAAAGAGAGCCCTCCAATATGTGCCACCTAACCGAAGAAAGAGAGGACGATCCCCTAGAAAATGTAAACAGGGTATCGACCAATTCATCATCACGAATGATAGAGCTACAGGAGAAAACGACTGGAAGGTCGGAGAGGGATGGAACTCGAGATACGGGATGTGGCAAAGGCTGTAGGACCTACGCTATTTATATCATATATATATATATATACATATATATATATATATATACCAAAATTCCGTGGTCTAGTTTACCATCAACAAAAAATAAACCCAATGAGTTTATTATGTAAAATATCGCACCAGACATTTGCAGAAAATCTGTGTTGAAAATGGCCTTCCACCGTCACCGTGCGTATTTTTCTGAGCCCAATAACGATGATTGTTTCGGTTAAATGTACAGTTATTGGAAAAACCACACTCATCTGACCATAAAGTTCTTTGGTAGCAGAATGGATCTTCTTGAATTTTGCGGAATATACTATATTACTTTCTCTTTTTTCAAAATTTGCTGCACGGTATCCTTGGAAGTTCCTAAATTAGCAGCGATCTAGTGAAACTCCAGTGCTTTTTCTCAACACTCAGAAGTACGTTAAGCCGTAGACTTTCATCCTGATGTTGATGCTGCAATTTTTTTGGCTTTTTGAAAGCGCCATATATCCGCCAATTGCTCACTAATCGTTGACATTTTGATCGACTTGGACGATCTCTGTTTGGATAGCGCTGCGAATAAAGGTTTGCAGCTCGATAAGTATTATCACCGCATTCAAAATAAACTGAAACCATATCCAAATGCTGTTCGTTCGTTTTAGAAAAAAATCGACTTGACAGATCGTGAGACATTTGTTTTTTCCAGACAACTTGATTCACTAAGTTATCACATTGTAGCACAGCAATGCTTTTCGATTCCCGCTTGGTGCGCGTCATTTGTTTTCTAATGCTAGTGGTATTTTTACACACTAAATATTTTTGTTGCTTTTTAGATTTTTTTCTTATGTAAAGGTATGCTTGTGATACATTCTTGTTTTCAGAAAAAAATTCTCCCTCAGAATACTAAAAAAAGGGATAGTCTAATTTAAAAAAACCTTGGCCCTAAAACCTTAGACCGCTTAAGGGCTATAAATAATTTTATCAGCTCATTGTATAGCCTACATCCAGTCATTTAATTTCCCGTTTCAATTATTAAAATCGGCGCTACGGACCCGTCTTTTTTTATAAAACAGCCTGTATAAGGATGATATAGCTCGTTCCAAACCTGATTGCACTGAGCAGAGCCCAATTTCAAGTAAAAAAGAGTAGTTTCCATGCAATGAGGAATATCCATACAATTAATCTACATATTAGGTGCGATCAGCTTCGCAACGACCTCTACATACAGAATCGGCGGTAGCCCACGACATTTAAAACAAACAAACTTCATATGCATTAAGATTTGTTGATAGTATATTGTAAGAGCTGTTGCATATTAGATTTTCGATTTTCCACAACCCGACCTATCCTGCTTGCATTTCTAAATTTCACTACGTTTAAATTAGTGCACGGAGTTCATTAATAAAATCTAATAAAACACTTTTATTTTATTTAATGCATAATTTAAAATAAACATAAGAAAGAATAACATTATTTTTGACCTCTTTAACCGTCCGCGGATAATCACAACTATAACGACCCGGTCTTTTGTGGGGGATATGAAAAAGTAATTGTGCAGGGGTGAAATTCGCTTAACCAAACATAACTACCCTCCAAATGCACGTCGTCGAGATTTGAAAGCATCTGTCCTCCAATAAAACCCATTTCGATCGCTTATCTACGCGAGTGTTCACTTTAAAAACTGAGAAGAACACGACGAACGCATGGGGGAAATGAGGTAGTCGCTAGCAACGGAACCTCGAGAATAAGGGCGCCACCGTTCTAATAACTTTAAATTCCACTCGAGTGCCCCCCTTTTTCGGTCCGGTCGGTCTATCAGCGATAAACCTGGTAGGCGGAAGAGGCCCGAAAGCACTTTGCCGCATCACCTCTCCGAAGAGCGGAAATCACAAATCGAAATCAATGAGAATCGGACGGCGCGTCGGTGAATCAACGACGGTGTACAGTGAAGGGGTCTCTCCTACAGCGTACGACCAACGGGCGTCCGAATCCGATCAACTGCGGTACCTACGAGGTGTGTACATTAAGTAATGAGACAGATAATTTTAAATATTTTTATTTGAATATAATTACAATTGAACGTTATCTCCCTCAAAATTACTCCCTTGGGAAGATACACAGCTTCGGAGACGCTTGTTCCATTCCTCATAGCAGCGCTGGAACTCGGATATTGGAATCGCCTTTAGCTGGTCGGTTACAGCCGTTTCAATGTTTCGAGTGTCCCAAAATGATGTCCCTTCAGATGAATTTTCAATCTTGGGAAGGGGTGAAAGTCCAGGATTCAAGTCAGGTGAATAAGGTGGCTGAGGAACTACATAAATATTTTTACTGGCCAAAAAACCTTTTATGGAAATTACTGTGTGACAAGGCGCATTGTCATGATGCAGAATGCAATCGTTCTTGATGTTTGGTCTCACACACACGACCCTTATTCGGAGTCTCTCGAGAGCTTCTCGGTAAAAATGTTGATTAACTGTCTGACCTTGAGGCAAGAACTCTTTGTAAACGATTCCCTGGATATCAAAGAAACAAATCAGCATGCTCTTGATCTTTGATTTGCTCATTCTTGGGCTTTGGAGAGCCTGAAGTGTGCCATTTCATGCTCTGCCGTTTTGTTTCCAGATCATACCCGAACACCCAACTCTCGTCACCAGCAATAGCACGTTCCAAAAAATGTTCAATCGATTCCAAAAAGTCAACGCACCTTTCTCTCCTGAGGTCCTTTTGTTCCTGCGAAAGGATTTTTGGAACCCTTTTCGAGCAGATCTTTCTCATTCCCAATTCATTGGTCAAAACGGCGGTGTGAGACAAATTCAACTATTCCCCGATCATTTAGACCGTCAACCGACGATCTGGAGGCACAAGATCGCGGATTTCGTCGACATTGCCATCGGTTCTGGCATTTGAAGGCCTTCCGCTGCGTGGCTCATCTCCCATCGACTCTCTTCCTTCTGAAAATGCCTTGAACCACCGGAAAGCCTGGGCTTTTGGCAAAACTCTGTCTCCGCAGGCCTGCTGAAGTTTTGCAAAGGTTTCTATTGCACTTTGCCCAAGTCTCAAGCAAAACCTGATAGCACACCGTTGCTCGAAATTAATGTCCTTCATTTGTAGAACGCACTACGAGAACCGGGTTCACGGAAAAAACGACAACGGGCAACCAAATGACTTGATCGAGTTCAAACTTGCACTGAACGCGTATTACAATGTCCACTTGTCGCCCCTCCATGTCCCGTGCTTCCCGTGTTGCCATATGAAACGCTACGTTGTGAGTCTCATTACTTAATTTACACACCTCGTATACAAGATTAGAAATTTCCTCGCCGCTTATCTCGGACGCCCAGATGCGATATATCAAGCTATGGTCGCCGGCAACTTTCAAATTCAATACCTAATGTGACGAATGGCGTGAAAGGCCCCGAGGATAACCAGAATTCCCGAAAAGATCCGTTTATATCATATTATGATGAATAGGGGGGATCTACAGTGAGTCGAAGATCTTTTCTCCTCGGGGACGTCCGAATTATGGCCTTAGGTAGGTATAGGGCCTGTATATTTGGGTGTAAAGGGAACTTATGCACGCGTAGATTTTATGCGGAGGGTTATCAACCGAAATGGAGGGTGTTTTATATGTAATTCCATCGCGTGTGAAAGGGGTCGAAGCTTAAGGGAAAATATACTGCCTTCGAGGACCTCTTCGAAATTTCCGTTCCCGGAGGACCTGTCGGATTTAATAGAAGTATGAAATATTATTATTACACACGAGATATATGTGTTTGGACCTTCTATTATTTATAAAGAAAGGAAAAATGATGTGAAATGTCAAAGTATACATGGTTATTAAACCTGAAATCCAAATAGTAATCCTACTTTAATCGACATGTTTAGCTTAGCACTTGTATCTTGAAGGTACACTGGCGTACATGAGAGACTTACATTTATAGTGCACCTTCTTCTGTAATGAATGTGGAATTATATGGTTGAAAATAACGAAAAAGAAAAGAAAGAAGAATTGCCAAAAACTGTTACGTATCTTATAACTAGACAAATCGGCATCTGTAAAATCTTTAGGACGATGTCCAAGCAATGTCTTAGAAAAATTAAAAGTTATGGTATCAGAAGTATCTTGGAATATTTCGAAAATCGTGTTGGATGTGGAGTTGCATGCCATCTTCTAAACTTAGATGATAAGGAATTTTTATGTGGCTAATCTTAGTGGCTTTATTGGAAACTATAATAATTCCTATATTCTTCCGAGTTTAAGGGTCGTGGTCCATTGAAATTACTTCCAAACGTTTCATTTGCAACTGCGGCAAACATCTTCAGTGGCGAGAAATTCAGCGTTTTCTCGACAAATGATACTTAGATAAACGTCTTGTCACTAAGTTGACATTTAACAAACATTTAACGATCACAAAGCCCGGATTCTTATTATTTCCAAACTTTTTAAATGATTCGTTAATTTTTTTATCATTAAAGTAAATTTTGCGACATTAATGCAATCGTATTATTAAAAGAAGGTACCAGAACGAGAGAATAAGAAAACGGAAGTTTGAACCAGAAAAATTTATGAAAATTATAAAAGCAAATTAAGAAGATATTCAGCATAGTTTATTTATGTACTAACTTCAAAATTTGGTTGTTAATCAACTTAAAAAATTTGAATATTTTATTTAAGTTAATTAAAATGCAAACCATTCATTTTGCTTGTTTGCGTGGTTGCCTAGTTACATCAAGGGAATGTGAACAAAGATCCCATAAATAAGACATTTTGATTTAGGTGAGAATCTACCTGTCACCTGGACACAAGACAATGTATATGAAAGATAGACCGTTATATCTATCAACAGCCTATACCAATATTGTTTTGAGAGATTATGTGAAAAATTGACAAATAATATAAAATATAGATGCATGCAGTTTTTAAGAACCACCACGCAATTTGCGATTGTCTGTCCTATTCGTGCACGCTGATGATCTTGCACCATTCTCTTTGAGATGACGGATTGATGAATGAGTTGCTATTGTAACTTTCTTAAGAAATTTTGTTAACCGAATTTCTAGCTTTTGTTTAACAAAGCGTCAACAGTAAACAATCAAGACCAAACATCTTGGTTTCATAGATGATACGGGGAGGGAGTGTTAGTATTTAGAGTTACGTATGATAATTTACAATTACCCCAAAAAATAACCACCTTTTTTCAGATAGAAAAAGAATTTGGAAAGCAAAATAGAGATAGAAAAAAATTGCTGGTGGAAGCACAATGGACAGGTGTTAGGCGTGTGTATATTTTACGGGTGCCTTTTTCCTAAACTTCTGTAATACCACAAAATGATACTCAAAAACTTCTTTGTTTATATTAAACCAAAAAAAACATGTAAAAGATGCTATATATATATAAGATAAATATATATTTTCATGCATTTTCCTCGTGATTTATAAGAAAGAAACATACAAACAAAGTAATTACAAAATTGAGTCACAAATAAGAAAATCATATAACACTAACTTTTACCCTTACGCATTTTTCAAAAATCATTATGCCTGATCGATCTAATCTGAAATACATTAGGTTGGCACTATTGTTATGTTATTTTTTTCAGCCGCTAGGCCTGGAAACGTGTGCTACAGCAATGCCCATTGTCGCCTTTGGACCGCAGACAGTCACTGTGACTTCCTAATTCCGAATTTATTCGGGCGCTGTCAATGCAACTCCCCCTTCCGTCAACTGGGTGACTCTTGCGTCCGTTCAGCTTTCCAAGATGTTTCATCCAATATATTCAGTACACAAGAAGTTCCGGTTTCAGCGTCATCCACATTAGCTATAAAATCATCTGCAAAAACGACAACAACTACCACCACATACACTACGACAACCGTTACGCCAGCAGCCACTAAGTATACCACGAAAACCTCAGCAATAAAATCGACAACATCGGACATAAAGTCGAACTACGTGACTGATTACGTTACGACATCCGTACCTAAGAAGACCTATAAACCCAGTCAGGGATACAAGAGAAGAAGGAGACCCGTTTCTACTACGGAATTGCCAAGATATAGGACGAGGACAACAGCTAGACCAATGGATGCGACTACGAGGATGACTATCTCAAGAAGAACCACTGTTATGGAACCAGCATCGACACCGATACCATCTGCTGTTTTATTTTCATCAACTACTACAAGTACAACAACCACAACAACGGTTTCCCCGACTAAAAGAGCATCTACTACCACAACCACTACAGAAACACCTACGTCTCAAAGCTCGAGAAGAAAATTAGTATCGACTACAACAGGTAAAATTATTAATGAGTATTTTTAATAACGGCTCATTCGATATTAATTTAATTAAGTTTTATTCAATGGTAGCAGAAGAAAAGAAATAAACAAAGATGTATTTGTTTTGGTGTAAATTAGATATTTAAGAAATGATCCTTACGCCATTTCAATTACATTAGTTTATATTTTCAAATGCCACAATTATAATACATCATTCTCATCCTAATATCGTCACCTTATAATTTAGTGCCCTCGTCAACTCAAGAGATTCGACGTAGAATTGAAGACAGCTACGCTGCAGTGAGCTTAGGGTTACCCTGCGTGACAGATCTTCAATGCCGAGCTGCTGATCCATCGTCGAAATGCATAGACGGCGTCTGCGATTGTATATGGAAAATGAATTCGACAAAAGCTTGCTCGGCCAGAAACACTGGATGCATCGCGGGTACCTTCCAAGTAAGTGAGCGCACTCCTATCTAAAAATTCTTTAAAATAATATAAATACAATATTGCAGTTGGTGAGGTAATAATGTGATATGAATGTGAATTACGTTATTTTACAGTGGTAGTAATGAAATGAAACTTTTGTTTTGATGCTCTAAAATTTTACAAATGTTTACATAAAATTAAAAAACTTGATAAAACAAATTAAATGCTTTTACATGGCGGTCATTTTGGAATGTTAAAAAAAAATTTGTTGAAATTTTCTTTGTCACCTTTATTATCAAGATTTTTGTCTCAAGGTCGTACGATGAGCTGTTGCTGAGATATGGCCGGTGGCCGATTTTAACCAGATATACGACACACCACTGTTGTGAACTTGATAGCTTATACATTATGTGCCGTGAGTCAAACCCTGTAGTTTCTTGTTTCGAGAATCACCAGTTCCTGAAAAATTGTAATTCGCGGAATGCGGTTACTGAAAATGGCGATTTTGGGTTACAACCGCGGTTACCAGAAAATAAGCTGGTTAGTTTTACTAATTGGAATTATTAGAGGTTATGCTTACGATTTACAACTTCTAGATATAGTATCTGTGATGCCATTAAGCACAGATAATCAGTGGAGTTACTCAATTTGCGCCAACAGTCAGTGTGGAACGCATCGAAGTTTACACACAATATAAATGGTCATTAATAAATTATAAAATGTACTCAAACACTTACCATATTAAGAGCCTTCCGTGAAATCACAAAGTGAATAACATATGTGTAACATCAGATATGTTGTTATAAATTGTGTAACTTTATTCAAGATTGGTCGTTTTCGTGACGTAGTTAACATTTTTAAAACAAACGTAGAACTACGAAATAGTATTCACAGCAGTGTACACACAACAGATCTCGTTGAGACTCGCAGAGACCGCTGGCGCTAGTGAGCATCTTTAATAAGCAGTATTAGTCAGCTAACTTTTTGTAGGAATTATCTCATTTCGTCAAAAAACTATTTTTGAATTATATATTTTGGAAGCGATTTGTTATGTTCACAAAAATAAAGATAAAATAACAAGTCCAAATAATACCCAGCATGACCATAACATTGAGATCCTAAAATTAATTTAATTAATACATATATAATCAAAACTCATTTACCCGTAGGTGCCGAGGTAATTTAATCAAACATAATTTTAATTTAACCGCAAATTCTTTGACCGTATTATGAATAACAGTATATAACAAACTTACTCATGCTTTCAAGACGTTCAGTTATATCAACTTTAAGAGGGCTGTTAATGATTTTTAAATTCTACCTCAAATTCTGAACATATTTTATGTATCATGTAATATACCTGAATTTAAGTGTTTTCCAGAAAAATGCACGGTAACTTGAAACATCAACATATTATTATATATTTAGAAAAAGTAGTAAAATGCAATAAAAAATAAAAATTATTTTATCAAATGTTGGAAATGACCTCCACCAACTTCCTGACAGTATCCAAGACGACACTGAAATTCCTGCAGAACGTTATTAACTACGTTAGGTTCTCATTTCGTCTCTTATCCTATTCTTTAAGTCTTCGATGTTGTTTGGTCGGTTAACGTAGACCTTACACTTAAGTTAACCCCACAGAAAATAATCGAAAGGGGTCAAATCTGGAGATCTGGTCGGCCACTCATGGACCCCGTTGACCAATCCGTCGTTCAGGGAAAACCGTATTGAGGTACTCACGCACGGGACGAGTGTAATGGGCCGGAGCTCCATCTTGCTAATACCATAAGAAATCGCTTGGTATGTCAGGATCATCTGGATCGGGGTATAAAGTGGCAAGACATGGTACTAGGTCAAATATCTGTCGCCGTTTAAGTTCCCATCAAAGAAAACGGCCCCCAAAGTCTTGTTTTCAACAATGCCGGCCCCTGTTAACTTTTTGAGGATATTGGGTGTGACATTCCATTATCCAGCGGGGATTTTCAGTATCCCAATGCCGACAGTTTTGTTTATTTACACCTCCATTGGGACAAAACGTTGCCTCATGCGAAAATACAATTGGTTTTGAAAACTGTGGATCGCTATTGGACAAATATATGAGCAAAATTCAAATTGTCTGCTGTGGTCATCTGCATTTAGTTCATGAACCAACCGGACTTTGTAAGGATGCCATTTATTTCCTTTAAATATTTTAGGACGGATGTCTACCAGATCTGATTTTCCATTGCAATACTGGGGCTAGGCTAGGTGGTCTCCTTGAGCAGCCAGTAATACATTCAGCTGTTTATCTTCAGATACCGTAAGCCGACCATTCGTATAATATATATATTATCCCTTACGTGACTTACTTTTTTTGTACACAGTACATTGGCATATTGCCTCTTTGTGAGGATAGGCATGAAACATTTCGCAAACTTTCTTTTGGGTGCGCATCCTGTCGCCATAACCAACCATCATCAGTATCTCTATTCACACTCTTTCATTGAGACGTACCAATTTAAAAAAACTTATCGTAATAACTTTTGTTAAGACAAAGTCACTTAAGGTATCAGTCAACTGTCACTGTCTACGGTATGACTCAATTCAAGGTTTTATTTACATAATTCAAGTGTTTAAGTTTACTTAATTTTTTTAGGCTTCTACAATTCTTTTCGAAAACAGTTTAATTCAGGTATAGGACATGATACATAAAATATGTTCAGAATTTGACGTAGAATTTGAAAAAGAAATAAAAAAAGATGTTTTCATTAAAAAAATAAGTGAGCTGTCATAATATGTTTTTGGGTCAGCCTGTATACATGAAATAATCATCAGAAAAACGGCAACTATAATCAAAAATCGACGGGTCGCAGCGGTTCTTCGAGAAAAAAACACTTGAATTCCAACCTTTACGTTCTCACTGTATATTGAATATCATTATTTATTTTTTCTTGTGTTTTTTCTCTTGGTCACATTGTGTAATGTCCAAATAAAGCTATATTATTATTATTTAGTTAGAATCATTCACGGTGCATAGTTGATTCGTTTACGGCTACTGAATTTTGATAAAACACTTTTAATACATAGATTTAAAGATTACAGATTTCGCGTTTATCACTATAAAGTTTTGTTATCCTCCAGTAATGAGTTTCGTGCAAATTCTTGGTTATTTTTTAGGTATATATTACAATCATAATATTTTAAATACTCACTTGACCTGTGAAACAGTGGAAAACTTTGACTGCGATAATGCTTCAAATATTTAATAAAAATCCCGTGCAAACTAGATTGTTAAGTTGTTATCAATATTACCTATTGGATCAATCTATAATAAAATCAAAATTAATGTGGCTTAGATATATTGATTCTATTGAATTAACAGATATCGGCACCAATAGAATTCTAATCATTCGATATATACCTATTTTGATACTAAACTTTACATACGAATTTATCGTCCAACTATGCAGTATGCCGCCGAATGAATTTGTTGTAGTTAAATATTAGTTAAAGTTGGTTAAATATAGCCCTGCAACTATATAATATACAGTGAGGTCGACATACTTTGTCGAGCAAAATAACATGTACTACTAAAATATACCCATTGTACAAAATTACTATACGTGTTCCAGTATTTTTACGCAAAAAAAATGTCTTCGAATTTATGAATTTTATTCTATACTTTGCGACTTCAGTGTATATATCTACATTATATTCGAATAGCTTTCAAACCGAATAAAAGAAAATCTAATCTTTTCTCAACTCAATCACCTCTTTGATTATTCTTTTCCTCCACTTACCATTCAAACATTGCTGATCAAGTAAACAATCGATGCAAGAAACGGTTTCCCACAGTCGCCAGAACATCGGCGACGTTTCCCATGAAATGAGAACAACGCCAACTAGTTTTCCTCGTCAACAACAATAAATAACCGAGACCGTTACCACGAGAGAGCGCTGCGAGTACCACGTTGGCTGTGACCATATTATCTTTGACTGTTGCGATCCGAGATGCGAGAGACCTTGCCTACCTCCTAATTGCATTTTATTATTACGTCGACCCGAATGGGCATAAAATGCAGTAATAACGATGTTGCTTGCACTACCCAGGTGAACGCGTCACACTGCTCAAAACCGTCGTGAAATATAAAAACATCGTTTCTCAATTAAGACTTGTCAGGACGAGATTATTTTGGTTAAGTGACGGGTAATTAACTTTTACAGAAAAAGAAAGATAAAAATATCAAGTTTTGGTGTCATTATTAACAATTGCTTCCAAGAAATAACGAGCTCAGCTAATTATTGCAATATTTTTTCCTATTATAACCATTTTAGATTATAGACTGAGCCAAGAAATAAAATTGGTAAATTGTATTATTCTTTCTGTTGAATTGTATCTGGGTATGGGTAATAGTTTTCTTTTAACAAATTGAAATTTTACCAAATAAAACTCTTTAAATAAACCCCTTTGTTAAACGATTTTCTAAAATAGTTCATTCATCAACCATCTGGAAATATAAATATTGGGACCTCCATGGCTTCTTAGCTGATTTGACGACTAATTAAATTACAAGTTGGCGGGAATTTCAATTTCACTTGAGTCTTTTTGGCTCACTCTGTACCTATTTCTAACACAATAGAAAAATAATCGAGTGCCCACCTAATGAATTTTATTCTACCAAAATTAGTTTTGCCTAAATAATCTTGTTGTGATCAATATTGATACAAAAATATCTTTAAAAAAAGGTTTATTTTCTACTTTAGGGCGCAAGAGAATAGGTCTCGCTAATGTGTTTTGTAAACAAATATGAATGTAGAAATGCATACACTACTTACGTCAATCAAAATATTTTGAATTCTGGAAACGCCTCAAAGAAACCTTAAAACCACTAAAGGGGCCTATAATTAGGCCCCTTTATTTTGCTGCCAATCATTGTACAAACACTTTAAATTTGTCTGCGAACACGTAGCGTTACCGTAAATTTGTCTACATATATAAAATAAAGTGTGAGGTTATCTCTTTATTTGCACATATTAACATTGTAACTCATATTTTTATTTTGTATCGCACAAAATGTGTATAGTAAATAAGCCTGATGCGTAAATTCATAAAAAAGATTGCTTTCAGAATTTATTTATGTATTTGCTTAAGTTTAGTTAATGGGGTCATTTCATTTGTCTTCTCAAAACTGCAGTCGGGTAATTATAGATAAACATGCATATAATTCCTTAGTGTTCTACTCTATAAGTTATATTGGTCTATTATACAATGTCCTGCAGAGAAGCTAGAACCTGAACAATTCCTCTACTGCATTCGCTCACCAAAAACACAATTTCGAACAAAGAGTATGATAGGCAATAATGCATTAACCGTAGTTGTTTAGAGAACTTGATAGACCTGTTAGAAATCATTAGTTCTTATTTGTATTTTGGGGAATACCTTGAGAAAATGTTTTATTGTATTTGCCTATAATCACGCCTACTAACCCGCTCTCATCGATTAGCTAATGCTGATAGTGTGGGAGAACTCTAGAAGGATAGTTGTTATATTATGGTTATTTTTTGCCTGCCGCTTAGAACGGAATGCAGCGTACGGTATATCTGTATGTGCCTAGAAGGCATAAAACAACAACCGCTGAGGAAGGAAAAATGCTCGTATTAAATAATCATCGAAACAATACAGCAGCAACAAAATTTTCAATCATTCCTACAAATGATTGGTAGTAATACGGAAGGAATACTCAGTGGAGAGTAAAGCCTGCACACGTTGAATGTGATATGTGTACAATAAATTTTCTTTTAGAACATTCCAAACGGTTCTATAACTGACATTTACTTATTGAAATTTTTTTTTCTGGTACTACCTACTTTCTGGATGATTTTAAATAATTTGAAAAATTTCAAGTTGTAGATTTCTGACACATCAGGTCTTCCAGTAATGTTTATTGATTGAGAACATGGTAACCGGTTAATTGTATAACGATAGGCATACATACCTACGTCTAACCTCTAAGGCATTACCATACCATATAAAAAATGCATGTTTGCCGTTACAGAATTAGTAAACGCAGGCATCGTCAAAAAGCTATAAAAACAAAAAAGAGGAAGCAGAAAGAAGTGTTTAACATATTGATGAATAATTATCAGAATTCCAATGTAGTTTCTTATTACTTTTGATAACCAGTGTCTTAAGAATTGAATAAAATTCTAAAATACATAACAAAATTAACACCCTGTATCTCAATAACGAAAGAACTTATCACACATGTTTATAGGAACTTTTCGTCGTAAAATTGAATGACGAATCACCCACAATAATATTTCTGATAACATTGGAAACAGCCTGTATATCTAAAATGAAATATTGCTTTTTCACATTAAGTTTCTTGCATTAATAAAAATATATCTTACCTAAGACATCTTCCTCGTCACTTGCTACAGTGCTGTTATAGAAAAGGCCAGTAATAATCTTGGTATTTTATTCTAAACCAATTGCTTGAACTCTTGTAACAGGTTGTATTTTTTCTCTTCTGTAGTTCTATAGTTTGGTTATTATTATACAATTCCGGCATCATATTAGGCTGATTCCGTTTTGAATTGGCTTTTGGTGATACAACTGATGTTTGAACCATTATAACTATCTCGAGTTGTGATTGTTCGAACGTGATTTGGGTTTACCAATATATGTTTGATTGGTAGATGGTAACAGGTGAATTTTCTTATAAAACGCATAAAGATATTTTGTCAACGTAAAAAAGTAGTTTCTGGATACATTTAGCTACCTCGAGTGGAAAAGGCTTATCTCTCCTCTTTTCAGACACTTTCCCAATATTCTGACATTTAGACACCCTGTTTTATTTTATAGGACCAAGGTCCTTATGACAATTCAAATAGTATTTTTAGATTATTCTTAACTGAAAATGTAACTTTAACAATAGTCGAATTATTGTACAATTCTTAATTGCTCTGGGCAATAATCACACTGAACATAGAAAATCCAGAAACTGCCAGAAACTTGGATCGGTATTTCAACAAATTAATATTCTCTTTCATGTTTTTAATAGACTTAGAACATTACTTCAACAAAGATATTTATCAGGTGTATTGGTCAACACGTAAGGCACTACATATATGCCACTAATAATAATAATATCAATTTATTGGCTCAAATATAAAGAAATATACACATGTATTCATTATCTATATAGGCCAAAA
>JARFOC010000472.1:342954-357552 GCA_031763485.1 Osmoderma eremita
TAAAAGTCCGGGCATTCTTTGCAAAGTCCGGGTGTTCTTTGCAAAGTCCGGGCGTTCTTTCGAAACTCCGGGAGGTCTGACAATTCGTCGAAATTTTTATTGTAATAAAAATGTGACTACGTAATTTGAGTGTCCCTTAATCTTTTGTCAACAGATTGTTGATTCTGAAAAGAACCGATTTTGTGGATTTTGTAGCCGGCCCAAATTCCGGGCGACACGAGCGCCTCTAGCGGCAAAACTCCGAATTGCATGGTTCCTGTTTCCGCCGCTAAGCGCGTCCGTCGACCGATCACACCAGCGCCTCTAGCGCACAAACTCGGAACTGGCCAGTTCCCGATTGCGACACGAGATGGCCCCTCTGTCGATAAACGACACCAGCGCCTCTGGCGACTTTTCGTAAACACAAAAAAACAACAACGCTTTACTTATTTATTTTTTAATTCTTATAAATCTCCACGCATGTTAATCTCTACGTCACAGGGGAGACTGAAGTGTCATCCCGTATCCATATCCTGCGATCCCGAAGTGTTTGCCATAGCAATGCTTACAGTAGATTTCGCCTTGGTTCTCGTACACGCTGGTGACTTCTAGCGGTTTGTGGCAACAGTAGCAGGAGAAGCAGCAGGTGTGAAATGCACCGCCAGAAGCCATTATCTTCTCCGCGTGGTACACCTACGACATTTTAGACTTTAGAAGCAAAGCAAAAGTAGAAAAAGCGCATCCTACCTTCCTGCCACACCGTCTACAGCAAGGGGCTCTCTCGCAATCCAATTGTTTCCGCTTCAAGTTAAGATCGCAATCGCAAGGATTCGGTGATCCGCACGTGCAATACTTGGGCTGACATGGAGGTGGACACGGGTAGTAGCAGATCCTCTCGCAAGGATTGGGCTCGCAACACTTAACCGGCGGATAGCATATGGGCTTGCGGGCGGGGGGACAGTAAGGTCCCGTGCAGCAAGGATCACAGCAGGGATCGCAACAAGGGTCTGGCGGGCAACATCTTTTCGGTGGGCACCTCGGTGGGCAGCATTTCGATGGTGGACAGCATTTCTTGGGCGGGCAGCATCGCATTGGACAGTCGATCTTGGCACAAGGATCGCAAGATTTTGGACAGGCAAAGCGGCCACTCAGTCCCTTGTGGGCGCAACTGCAATTCTCCGGACAATAGCAGGATCCCTTGCAGCTGCGGCAAATTGAAACGGTTAGAAGGGTTGTAGGGAAAAGGATTTTCAGGGAGGTAACTTTTGCCCACGACCGCACGAACCCGGTCGAAGCCGGTCAAAATTTCTAGGATACCTAAAATGCAACTTTGCTTTCCAGCAATTTAGGCGCCTTCGATCGTAGTTTACAGTGAAACAAACCGCATTTACGCATCTCTAAGCGTTTTCAAATCTCTGATCGTAGGTTGTAGGGAAACAAACCGCATTCACGTATGTATGTACCTAACGGTTCTCGAGTTATAGCCGACATGTATCTAAAATCAAGATCAGCGACATCCATTTTTTCATCTTGCGCGCATGAGGAAATGTAATTCATATAGACATGACGTAGTTATTTTACTAACTAAATCAGACAATCAAACAATTCAATCGTCAATTATTCGTGCTAAATGCAAAAATGAATATTGCGGCGACGCCTCCTAAAATTAACTTACCCCTAGAACGTTGTATCTAACGTAAGTATGCAGCGCAAGCCGAAAACACCTATTCACAAGAAATTTTGAGGAACTGACAGTTGATTATCAAATTTACACGTCAATATTTGTTACTATAGCGTCCACAACGTCACACGGGGAAGATATGCATCAAAGATTTCTATGTATAAAACGGTACATGGTCGGGGCGGATTTTTATTTTGATTAGAGAAGAATATAGGACTAAAGCGCATTCAGTAAGTAAATTAATATCAATGTGGTACACTTACTTGTCTATCATTTTTTTATCATGATTCCTGCTGTAATAATTGTTGGTTTCCCGGGGTGTCGGAGCTGCGCACGACGATCCGGGTCTCATATAACGACATGGACTGCGATTGGGTCTGGGGCTGCACGATCTGCACCTTGGCATGATTGCGGTCTCACTTTGAGATTTCTTCCTCCTCTGTTCCTATAGCAATTTATCCTTCCGTTAGGGTTCGGTATATGGTCGTCAGTTATTTATTTTGTTTAAATCTTTTTATTATGTACGTTTTTTTTTTAATTGTATTTCCACGGCGTTGACCTCAATTACCATTTTATTTTTTGCACGCAGGGCTGCAGGGGTTGCAACAAGGCGGGCACCGAGATAACAACGTTGGCGATTCGCAGTCGTCCTGTAGGGAGAAAAATGCGGTGCGCCTCTCACATTATTCTATATTCGACGGCGAGAGAACTTACCAAGCACAGTGTGATGGGCTGGCACTTTTCACTCTGTGGAGGTGTCTTCCTCAGGCAATAATGCTGTGTGGGAATGCACAAATCCGCAACTTGTTTGCCGCAACAGGTACAGCAAGGATCGCAGCACGGTTTGCAAGGTACGGGCATGCAGCAAGGGTTGCAAGGATCGCAGGGATTGCAGCAAGGAATCGGGCAAGGGTCACAGCAGGGATCGCAAGGACCACAACACGCCGGAGGGGGGCAGTTGGTGACGCAACACACAGTAGTCTTACAGGGATTGCAGGGATCCGGACACACTACGCAAGTCGTGTTGCAACAGGTTTTGCAAGGGTCGCAACAGGGTTGAGAATCTTTGCAAGGTGATGGGCAGCGGGGTTTGCAGGGTGGTGGGCAACAGGGTTTGCAGGGTGCGGGACAACAGGGTTTACTGGGAGGAGGGCAACAGGGTTTACAAGGCGGAGGGCAACAGGGTTTACAAGGTGGGGGACAACAGGGTTTACAAGGTGGGGGACAACAGGGTTTACAAGGTGGAGGACAACAGGGATTGCAAGGTGGGGGACAGCTGGGTTTGCAGGGAGGAGGACAGCAGGGTTTGCAAGGTTTAGGACAGGGATCGCAACAGCAGCTGTAGTAGCACGAACAGCAGAATATCTCACCGTTGCAACAGTAGACAGAACAATTATCCAATAGTTTCCTACACTTATCTGCAATAAATAGAGAAAAATGTCAGGGCATGGCAAGATATTTTATTTACTAGATGGCATTTTAAACATTTTACAAAGGCCACACAGAACAACTTTAGTCACAAGGAGAAGAAGCAATGGCAGCAGAGTAAATCAGGTATGTATTGTGGTACTACATAGAAAAAGTAAAGGCTTACATATTAACGAAATAGGTGTATTCAAGGCAGAGTTCCCTGGATCGCAATTTTCAGAAAAACTACCAAAATTTTAACATCAGTTTTAAAAAGTCAGCTATTAATTTTCAGAGAATTAGCAACGTAGGTATATATGTTGAGAACACACGGGTTTTCGATGAAGTGTTAAATGAGGATCAAAAGATTTTTTACATCTCTAATCACTGGTAATCACTGGTATCTAAATGTTTTACCTTTGATGACATTTCATGACGATTATCCTTTTAAAAAATATCAAAATAGACATCGGTGAAGTAGAAAATCGTCCTAGCAGTGTTTTGCGTTACAGTTGCAATATTCAGTTGCAATCTATGCGACCCCGCACGCCAACAATTTTCGCGTGATTTTAAAATCATATAAATCGGAAGTATAGTGGCTCCAGTTTTCCATATAAAACCATTGAACGGAATTTAAACACAACTAACTTGTATTACTGCTCACACACAAAAAGCACTGTAAGGTGGCGTTCTCTATGAAACAAAATACTGCCTTGAACTAAAGATAGACAAGGATGGTTGACTAAAAGTCTATAAGGTCTGTTCCAACACACGGTTTGCTGAAAGTTCGTGATGATTCACATCATCACCAATCGGACAGCAGATTAGACTCCTTGAGAACTGAAATATGTTTTCTGATTGGTTCACGACATCACGAACCGTCAGCAAACCGTGTGCTGGAACAGAGCTTATATTTAGCAGGCCGTGAATTAATCACAACAAAAAAGCTTGATACTGAAGCTGCATTCGTTTATTCGTTCTACGAGAACTATTTGTATGTTGGCGTTTGTTTATTACAAACGGAGCTAATAGATTTCTTTTTCAATCGTTCGAAAAATTAGCAGTGGAGTAAATGGAACACACTCCACGACGCTCCATAAACACCTAGTGGGAGACGTAGGGTTTATATAGTGCCGGTTATAACCTCACTTTTTTGTAAAATTTTAAGAAGGAAAAAATAATACACAAAATATTCATATTTAATGTCCTTTCATTTGCCTTTTGGTGTTTTACATACGTCTTGCTCAGTGTCATAGCACTATCAGTGTTTGAATAAGTTATTGAGGTTATGATAAGAACAAAAAAGGTTCTACAACCGTTCGAATATAAACTACACCAACATACACTATTCACTATTTTAACTGCTCCAAATCCAGAATAAATAAACGAACGTAGCTTGAAATCACCTAATTTGTTTCTAACCTATAGCCGTATACAACTGATATATGTAGTAGTTCTATTATACCGACATTCTGCCGTTTACATTTTTAACCGACGCAATCATTATTAAAAAAAAAATGAGGCGATGACAAAAAAAATAGGAAAGGCAACAATAATATCCAAATATTAACTTACTTTAATACTTACAGCAACTAAAGCAGAACGTGTGCCACACTTTTCCGATAGCGAACTTCTGTTCCGTATAATAGACTTCTCTGCCGCATCGGCCACAACAATTCATCGTATTCCGGGCACCTGGTAAATCATCAAATCCCTCGGCGCAAAAAATCCCAAAGATCCTCCGGCGAAACAGAAAAGAGACAAGAGGAGACGACCAACGAGAATTTTACTTGCGAAATATATATTCTTGTGAACACGTTAAATTTTGACAGGGACGCGACGACGCGTACGCTTGAAATGTGAATTTTGACAGGACGCGATAACAAGATGGCGACGAAATTTTCCCGTTTCCGATAGTAGTTTACTGCGATTTCGGCGATCAAGATTGATGAAAAAAGAACCGTTTCCTAACGTTAACATTATGTATAAGGTCGCACGAGAACACTAATGAATATTTATGGCACAAAAACGACAATAAAGATAAGATTTGATTCAAATTTAATAATTTACTTCCTTTACCCCCTATAACTTAAAGTACATACCTAAAAATTGATGGTGGTTTTACGAAATTTCCAATTATATGATCCATTTTTTTATCAACATCCATCTTACTAATTATCTCCTTGCAACGCATTCAAATTTAAAACGATTCAAGACGTATTAAAAATAAACGCGACTAAAATCCACTTTCAAGACGTCTAAATTAAAATACGAAACACTTATAACCACCGGTTATCTAATGAAAACCGGCAAAACTATTTATGCTTTGCAAGAGTAGCGACCTTCATTTTTAGACAAGGCGCCTATATTACCGTAACTAAAAGTCGGCAAGGTAGTTTTCTATACTACCGTTTAGCAGGGAGACGCACCAAATTACGGGTGGGTTAAACAGGAACCTGTAATTCCTACATTACAGGTACCTGTTTCCCGCTAAACATTATTTTATTACAAATATATAATCAATTTTCTAAGTTAAAAATTTTAAATGGATAAAAATTCGAACAAATACGTTAGGATTAGGAATATATACATAGAAGCGAATGTCAACTGTAATTAAAATAAAATACACATTGTTTTTTCTTACATGTATATATTGTAAATGTTTCATTCAATATTATATAATACTGTTCTTCAAACATATACAGTGCATAACTAGTTTGTTTCCATCTTGTTTTCTTTACTTATTTTTTTTATTACTTTTTTTGTATAAAAACTAAACGTCTCATATTTTTCATTTCATATTTCATAATAAATATATTCATCGATTACAAAGACAAGTAATTATAAGTAGATAGTAACTATGTAGTTACGTAGTATAGTAATAGTCGCAATAGTAGGTAGTTTATTTTATAGTAGTTATAGCTCCTGTTTGTTCTCCATAATTATAGTGCTATAATAATAAATAAAAAAATAATGGCCGCTCTTTTAGTGAGTAATAAATAGAAAATAAGAGACAAAATATTAGTGTTAACGCAAATAATAGAAATGAAAACATGCTTTACGATATGGATTTGATTTTTGTTAAAAGATAAATGTTTGGCTTATGAAGAAATAAAATGTCGCAATGAGTTTAAATAAGAAGAAAATTGTTTGTATGATTTTTAACGGCGTGAAATAAAAGATTTAAATAAATATAAAAGCTATAGCAACAACTAATATTAAAGCACATATTTGTTTATACTTTTTCTTCTGTTGCTTTTCTTATATTAAAAAAGAATAAATATAAGGAATTTTTATCCTGAAAATGATCAAAAACCTAAAACACAATTTTAATGAGCTGAAACGCAGACTTTATCTTACCTTATGCAGATGTAGCTTATGCAATTCGATTAACTAAGATGTACAAATGGTTGCATATCAAATTGCACGGAAAATTTTGGATTTTAGCCATTATTAACTTTAAATACAGAGTATTTGAAAAGGCAATATTTTAATTTAAATATAGTTAGTCGTACAGGGCGTCAAATAAGCCCCTTTTCAGAAGCTTAAGAATAAAGGAAATGCTTTAAAAAGGGAGCGCAATTCAGTATTTTATTTTAAGATTATAGTTTGTCCACCGAACAGATGGAGTGATCACGTGATGATCATCCATCGTACACGTGCAAAGCCGGTTTTACACTGGAAAAAATGGATGGAAATAAGAATTTTTTGTTATTTCCATCCAGCTACGATTATTTGTAAGCTATTTCGGAAATATATTCGTCTTTATAATAAGAAGTAAACTTTCATTTTATGTTTTTCCTGTCCATTGCAATCTGATTTTGATTTTAAAGTGGAGCAAATAAATAATGTATCAGATGGCGTAGGCGGAAAATTAAAATATTGAAGAGTGATTGGCTTAAAAGAATATATTTATAAGTTTAATATATTATTAAAAAAGTAATTGTGACGTAACAAAAAGAAATCACAGATTTTATTTTATTTACAAGATGTTTTAATGAAAAAATGATTAATAAAAATCATTTTACCTTTAAAATTTCAACACTACAAAAAATAAGAAAATACACGACGCCGCAGAGGAATAAAGGGGTTATGTTGTGGTTATGTTTGATTATATATAAACATTGCCCGTCCTTGGTATGCAATACATGTTATACATTTTAAATCAATGAATTTAATTAATTATTATATTTCCGTCCTATTTTAGCAGTGCAATTGTTATATTTGTTTTTAACAAGAAACAGAAATTTAATCTTAGAACTTTTACGATGCTATTTTCACTCCTATTTAAATAGTCCATAGCATCCTTCGAATAATCGCTTCTTGAATCCTAGAGGGCGCCTTTTAATACGATTTTTTTTAAATTAACATCGTTTGCAATGGACTTTTCGGGAGTTCTTATCATCCAATAGAAAATAGCTTAGTTTTCGTATCACGCATTTTTTGTACTCCATCTGTTCGGTGAATAAATTTTGACCATTAATGTTTTCCGTCAATGCCGGATTTTAATAATCACTTTACCAGATACCCCCGTATACGGAGTGGCTGATTTTTCGCTGTACACGCATTATTTCTATGAGAATCGAAGCAATTAAAAAATTAAGAAAGAAATATGCTACAATATTTCGTGCACTTTCGAATCGGGTAACATAGAATGCTGCACTTTTAAAAACAAAAGAGGAGCGAATGATAGTCCAGATAAAAAGCAAGATTCGTTCTTGAAATTTTTAAATTCTAAATTCTCACGGAAATAATAAGTGCACAAAGAACAATCAAATAGACTCCAACTATATTTCTATAATTCATTTTTTGAAATTCCCCCCACTCGTGCATAACATAGCATTATTACCACATAAAAAGAGGAATAAGAATGGATGTTGAACGTTGCGGAACTTGATCGTTTAAATATACGAATAAAAAAGCGATAAACACACGTCTCTTGATTTCGAACGACTTAATACGAAAGTATTTGTGAAAACAGTGGAAATCTCGTTGAAAATATTCAGTTACTTGTTAAATATAAATATATTATTTCTATATATAATAGTAATATAGGCCGCGAACTTATAGCAAAATTATAATACACAATTCTCTTCGTCCTATTTTTTTTTCATTACTTCATTTAAAAGTATATTTACACACCTAACCGTAACAACCACTTACTCTCTCTTAAGACTTTCAACGATTTGCTGAAAATACACTACACGAAGTGTCCTTATTTATATTTATTATACGTATGTAATTTATATAAGGATCTCTACGTTTTCCTGTATGTAGGTAAATAGCATTTACGTATAATATAACGTTATATCATTACATAAAAAAATAATTATTACAAAGAGGAAAAAAGAAATGAAGTAATAATTAATAATAATAAGTAGTAATAGTAAAAATAATATTATTCTTTGATCAGTAACGACTAGTGTTAAGTATTAACGTAATTTTTCATTTGTAAAATTAATAATCCATTTACGACGTATCGCTTTTATTCATTATTATTATTATTATTGGTAATGTGTTGAAATTAACCTAGAAAATCGATAAAAACAAAGTTTAATTCTTCCAAAAAAAAATCATAATTAATCTTGCACTTACCTTAATATTGACTAGTATTGGATACACATTTTACGCAACGGTTTTCATTCGCTTCACCCCTGTTAAAGCGGCGTCTCTTTCCTCCAATGAAAACTGTTTGTTTTCTGACTGGGATTCGCTCCCGACGCGGACTTTCTCAGGTTGGCGGCGGCGTTGTCCAACCCGTTTTTGACGTTCGCAACTAATCTCAGTGCCGGATTAGTCACGATGCCGTTTCGTTTCGCCTTGGAATTGCTACAAATTTTGACGGGTTTAATAAAAATTACTTTATTCGTGTGTCTTTCTATTTATGCGCGTAGAAACCTTTGTGTGATGTTGACGTCCGCGTTGCTCTTCTTTTCGGATTTATTCGGCGTCGAGTTGCCCAAATTCCCCAGGATAATTCTCATGTGTGTGTCCCGGGCGAAATGTGTGTCTGGTGCTTTGGCGAAATTGTTATGTCGAAGTACCGGTTGATAGATATTCATGGCACCTTGAAATAAAAATGTAATACTTATGATTTGTGCAGACGGCAGTGGTATCATTTCGGCGTCATCGAGTTTAATTGATCTTCGCCCTGTATCTTCAACTTAAGACAAAATTAGCCCCCGCGCCCTGTATATAATTTGAAGCGAAATAACTTTTTGCATGAGCCCTGTATATTACTGTAAGCGAAAGTAATTTTCCACGTAATTTTAGCCCTTGCACGCTATTCGTATACCATTTATTGAGTTGCGCCTTGCAAGCGCCCTGTATATAATTTTAAGCGAAACAACTTTTCGTACGGCCCCTATATATTATTTTGAGCGAAATTACTTTTTCCACGGGCCACGTATCTGCAACTTAGGAAAAATTAATCCTTGCACACTATTCGTATATTATTTTTAGCGAAATTAGGCCTTGTATGGGTCCTGTATATAATTTTAAGCGAAACAACTTTTCGTACGGGCCCTGTATATTATTTTAAGCGAAATTACTTTTTTCCACGGGCCACGTATCTGCAATTTGGACTAAATTAATCCTTGCACACTATTCGTATACAATTTTTAACAAAACTACGCCTTGCATGGATCCTGTATATAATTTTAAGCGAAAATCTTTTTTGCACGGGCCCTGTATATTATTTTGGGCGAAATTACTTTTTTTTGACAACTTGGACAAAATTAGCCCTGGCACACTATTCGTATACTGTTTTTAGCAAAATTACGCCTTGCACGCGCCCTGCACATAATTTTAAGAGAATTTTTTTTTTGCAAGGGTCCTGTGTATTATTTTGAGCGATATTACTTTTTTCCACGCGTCATGAACCTTCAACTTAGAAAAAATTAAGCCTTGCACGCTATTCGTATACTACTTTCAGCAAAATTACGGCTTGCATGGGCCCTGTATATAATTTTGGGCGATTTTTTTTTTGTACGGGCCCTGTATATTATTTTAAGCGAAATTACTTTTTTCAACGGGCCACGTATCTGCAACTTAGACAAAATTAACCCTTGCCCACTATTCGTATACTATTTCTAGCAAAACTACGCCTTGCACGAGTCCTGTATATAATTTTAAGCGAAATAACTTTTTGCACGAGGCCTGTACATCATTTAGAACGAAATTACTCCTTCCGCAAGCCCTGTATCTTCAATTTGTACAAAATTAGCCCTTGCACGCTATTCGTATATTATTTATAGCGAAATTACGCCTTGCAAGGACCCTGTATGTAATTTTGAGCGAAATTATATTTTGCATAGGGCGAAATTACTTTTTCCACGCACCCTGTATCTTCAACTTGGGCATAGTTAGCCATTACACACTCCTCATACATTATTTTAAGGGAGATTACTTTTTGCGCGCTCCCTCTATAAAGTGGAGGATGTCATTTGCCGCTTCTCGCGGAGCTATAGATCACAGTCTGCGGTGGCTGGTTCAGAACTTGTTATACGTTATATGTTAACATAACAGCTGCTTTTATCTGCTTTTCTTTTACTTGATCAAAACTAGATTCGTTACATACTTTTACTTATAATAGAATTAATTTGCACTAAAAAAACAACTCACCAAACATATTAGGCGCGTCGTGTACGGGACTTAGAGGTGGCGACGCGTATATCGGACTTTGCGGCTCACTCTGCAGCGGTGACAGCAACTTACTCAACGGCCTAGTCTTACCACCGCGCGAACACTGTTGCAACTGCTGCGTAAACGACAGCGGCTGCAAAGAAATCTCCTATTTATAAAGAAAAAAACAATATTATCCGCCAATTTAAATCTCCCGCCCGCGTATCCAAGTTACCCACCTGTATCGGCGTACTCGGCACCGGCTCCCTCTGCCGGTCCCCGTGCCTACTGGACTGACTCGAACCCGTCAAATTCGAACTGGATTTGGAATTTGAACTGTGATTCCCTAGAGACACCATAGATCTCCTCTGCTGATCGGACCAATCGCCCGCCACGCCCGGGTACAATCCGCTACCGACAGACGGTTTCGTTTCGGCCGTCGACCCTGACGTAATCGAATTGGCGCTGCTGCTCGTGTGCGCTACCTTGTGCGAACGAACATTGTACTCTTCTAGTAATCGAACGACGCCGCGATGCCCCGATTTCGCCGCTACGCGTAACGCATTCCTACCGCAAGCGTCCGAATGGTTGGGGTCGGCTCCGTGCTCTAGCAGCGCCACTACGCACAACTCGTGTCCTTCCTGCGCCGCTATGCCTAAGGCGGTAGCTCCTTGATTGCAAGTGTGATCGGCGACTGCCCCCTGTTCCAGGAGCATCTTAACTATATCGCTGTGCCCCTGCCAACTGGCGGAATGTAAAGCGGTTCGATTCTCGAGATCGCAAGCGTCCACTTGCGCCCTACCCGAGGTTAGCAGTAACGTGACCATCTCCGTGTGCCCCTGCCAGGAGGATACGTGCAGTGGCGTCCTACCCTATAAAATGAAATGAAATCGTCGATTTAGTGATTAGTAGAGCTCGGATTATATGCAAAAATTATGTTAACAAAGTGAAAGTATTCGATTGAAAAAACAATTTTTTGTATTCGATAAAACAATGAATTCCGAAATCTCATTAACGGCCTGTTACGTATTTACTAATCACCACGGGAAAGGTCTATATAAAAGGATAATAACTAGAGCGCGAATTCTAGGCAAAATACATATCTAATTGAAATAAGAACGAATTCGAGATAAAAACAAATATTTTCGAAACAATCAAATCAATTATTACCTCTAAATCCCTAGTTTCAACGTCGGCACCTTGCTGTAGGAAATACTTAGCCATGGCCAAGCGATTATCCAAAGCCAAAACGTATAAAGTGCTCCTACCGTCCGCATCCTTCGAATTTACGTCCGCCCCGTTCGACATGAGAATCTGCACGACGTCGTAATGACCTTCCAAAGCGGCCAACCTCAACGCGGTTTTCCCATCGTGCGGCCTCTGATCGCAGGGGGCGTTGTATTTATCCAAGAACGCGTTAACTAGAGCCGTATGCCCGCCCTGCGCCGCCAGCACCAATGGCGCCTTCCCTTCGTTGTCGGTTTCTTCGATTCTCGCCCCCGCTTCCACGAGCGCTTCGCAGACATCTTGATGTCCCTCGAAGGCGGCGTAATGCAACGGTGTCCAGCCGGAATTGTCGCGGTGCTGCTCGTCCAAGCCGCGGTCCAAGAGTTGCCTCACAACGTCGACGCAACCTAATCGAAAGATATTATAATAGAAATCTGTTTTAATCGAAGTGTCTGCGTTTTTAATGCAATACCTTGCGCGGCCGCTACAGATAATACAGTTCTCCCTTCGGAGTCCATAGAATCGATGCAACAACCCCAGAATAGCAATAGGGCTACGACAGGTGCGTGTCCCATGCTCGCCGCAGCCCATAACGGGCTTCTCCCAGTATGGTCGCAATGATCTACGTCCGCCTCGTTCTCCAATAGGAGCTCACACACATCCCTAACAAACAATTAGAAAGAAAAATTTGTATTAAAATGTATTATATATCAGAGATAAACGAAGATATGTCGAAGTAGGTTGTTGAAGGGTTTAATCTGTTAAAGGAGTTTCAAAATGTTTAAACGTCATAAATGTTACACTTTTGTGTATCTAGATTCGGTGAATTCATTTCTTTTTTTTAAAGAAAATAGATTAGTTTCATATTAGATATGCTACGCCGGTTCTGGCGTAAAATCCCATAAGATTTAGCACAGGGATCTCAATTCCCTTTTCATCCCCTCCACTACCTACCTCGCATGATCGCGTGGCCGCTACTCGTACACCGATTGGCTGTCAGTGGTGGGGGGTATCCACCGAGTGGCCGTTCTATTACAACGGGTGGGCCTTCCACCATAATATAACGGCTATCTATTGTGGTGGAACCTCCAGCCGTTGTAATAGGACAGCTATCTATTGTGGTGGAACGGCCACCCGGTGGATATCCTCGACACTGACAGCGTCTGACAGATATCAGCGTACTACTAGGGGCCAGGTAACCATGCGAGGTAGGTAGCGGAGGGGATAAAAAAGTGTATTAAAGCTCATGGGATTTTGCGCCAGAACCGGCATAGCATATCTTACATATCACTTATTACATATTTGATTTTTGTTATTTTCTACTTCAAAATCATAATTTCATTTATAATTTGTTGCACATCTCCTCGGTTATCTGTTTTACATATTAAGAAAAGGATAAATCCCAGAAAGCGAAAACTTACCTGTGACCTTCGAATGACGCCACTAGCAACGGAGTCATCCCCTCCTTATCCTTATGATCGACACTAGCGCCGCGTTCCAGTAGCGTGGCAACTACGCTAGTTCCGGGACTTCTAGGCGCGCATAGGGCCGCTACACTTAATCCGGTCCTGCCGTCCGCATCCGGGTGATTGATGTCTGCGCCAAAATCTAAGAGATGTTCCACTATTTCCGAGTGACCCATGTACGCAGCCGCTATCAGAGCGGTACGACCTATAAATTTATAGTGAAATAATAATGTTTAGAATCAGAATTTGTGATGGAAAATATAACATTCCATTTAACGTAAGGAACTCAATGACGATGCAAAAGCGAAAATAATTTACCCTCAGAGCTCACTTTGGCCCAGGGCAGTGTACTTATTTTCAGAATTTTTGTAAATTTCCTTCTATAAAATATTTCAATAGGCTTCAATTTGGGAGACTCTGTATATGTATATATGAACCGTCTTGTAGATTACAAAAATGTCAAGTTTTAATTGAAGTAAATCAAAAAATCCCACCATCTATACCTAAGAGGATAGGGATTTCTTTTTTGATTTAGTTCTTCTATTTCGCGGTACTGTATCCTTGTAGTTTATGCCAAGTTATAAATAGGATCGCGATTATGTAAATGAAATGTGACTCTCTTATTAGTTCAAGGACAATTCGAGCGACAACGCAAGTGTTAGAATTTAAAATATTTCTATTGCATATATTTTTTTTGTACATACACATATCTGGGTCACATATTAATGCTTGTGTGCCGTACAATATTATTTTCTGAAAAATAAAGAGAAAAAAATGAGAAATGCGCATGTGTATACACTATTGATCAAAAGTATGTGTTTAAATTTTATAACATACAGTGTTGCGTCAAAATATTTAGCACACAAGCAAATATGGATAGTTTTTTAGGCAATACTAAAAAAAATTAATTTCTTTTAATTTTTTAAACAAAATCTATAAATGAGCATTAATTTGTGTGCGGTGCAATATTATTTTCTGTCAAAATAAAGAGAGAAAAAAAGAAATGTGCGTGTATATACACTACCGATCAAAAGTATTTGTTCAAATTTTATGATATACAGTGTTGCGTCAAAATATTTAGCACACAAGTAAATATGAATCGTTTTTTAGGTAATACTAAAAAAATATTCATTTCTTCTAATTTTTTAAACAAAATCTATAAATGAGCATTAATTTGTGTGCGGTGCAATATTATTTTCTGTCAAAATAAAGAGA
>JARFOC010000472.1:365142-396543 GCA_031763485.1 Osmoderma eremita
TTCATTTGTAGAACGCACTACGAAAACCGGGTTCACGGAAAAAACGACAGCGGACAACCAAATGACTTGATCGAGTTGAAGCTTGCACTGAACGCGTATTACAATGTCCACTTGTCGCCCCTCAATGTCCCGTGCTTCCCGTGTTGCCATATCAAAAGCTACGTTGTCAGTCTCATTACTTAATTTACACACCTCGTATTTAAAAATCTATAAGATTATTTTTTAACAATTTTCTATTATCTGTATCCAGTGACATTTTGGATTATTCATACATAAAATTATATAAAGCACACTGCAACGTTCGCTGTGATTTCAGTAGTGAGTTAAAAAAAAATATTATCCCTTGTTTAAAGGCCATACAGTTAGAATCCATCGATGCTGTACTATGCTTAATATGGACAGGGATATTATGAAGCTCTCATCACATTCGCATATTATACATATTATCAAGGCCGTACAGTTAGAATGTGTCGATGCTGTACTACGCTTAATAGGAGCAGGGATATTATTAAGTTATCATCACTTGCCCATGATATACGTGTGTACAATTTATTATGCGGTTAGACACTCGCGTTTTTTGCCGTTTTAACACCACACACATACAACAATCTACGACAGTGGTGAGAAAATAACGGCCAAGACAGGCGAAGTTGTCTTGGCCGTTATTTTAACCATTAAAGCAGATGTGTGTGTCTCTTGCGGGCCCGCTGATTCTATCTAATTATAAAACTGGATTATGCCCTCTGCGACGGCAAAATTGCTCCCGCGCTCTCTATGCATAGGCGCGTTATTTACATCACAATTACATGTGCGTTACATATTTTACGGGATCCGTAGCGGCGTAATGATAAGGGGAATCTTTAACGCCATTGACGGCTTCTAGAGGAACGGAAAAAGAAAAAAAAACGGAGGAAAGAATATACCGAGAAAATAAGACGTTTGTTGGAGGACACGTATTAGGAAAACGTTGGAGAAAAGGGAGGAGTTAACGAGGAAATCCAATTAGGCGCTGAAAGGTTTTTTTTCTTATTTTCCACACTTCCTATACGGTGGCAGCGTCTGTATCCTGTATCGTCGATAATCAATAGCAAAAAAAAAACCAAACGGCGTGAGTTTTGTTTCGCCAACTTAACTCAACTATCGATGTACAGTTACGAACACTTATGGTATGGTTTTAAAAAGTGTAAAGGCTGAATCTAACTTAAAAAAAAGATCAATAAATGCTATTTAACAACTACATTAACAGAAAGAATATAACAGTCAAAGGCAATTGAATTCCATTGAAAAAAAAATATGTAAATTTTAATTCTAACCTACAAAACAAAGTATTCGTTTTAAAATAATAAAAATAACAGGTAAAAATTGTGTTTTATAAGGATAAATTCTGGTGGCATGTTATCATTGCCACCCCTTCATATTTATTCATAATTTAAACAAATTATCTACTATTCAATAATGTGTATTTAATTTGCCATTGATGTATGAATAAACACTCAACTCATAATAAATTATTAGAAGAAGAAATATTTGATATAAAAAAATAGCAACTGAATTATTTAAAAAATGACAAGTTGTAGGTAAATCCTTTACTGGAATATCATTGCTTGCCTATATCACTAATGCATTGACAATTTTCTTTTAACACACAATTACAAAAATGTACATGTGTAATAAAGAAAAAAGAACCCGGTATATTGTATTCGTACGATCAGAGCCAATCATAATGTCGTGTGTTTGACAAGAGTGTAACCGATCCAGTTACACTCCTATCAGACACAAGACAATGTGGTTAGAGCTGACAACACACATTATAAACATTCTCAGTACGGTACTGTGCTAGAGTAGTCTTAGTACAATAAATCTACAAAATAATGAAACCCACGTGACCTCTTTTAGGTATGCAACTCAGTTGGCAGCATGTTAATGCTCAAAAATAAAATTCCTGTACAGATTTTCATGAGTATATATTGACAGATAAAATTTGATAGGTTAGGTTTTGGGTTATAAATAATTATAACAGGCAAGAAATAGGGAAATACTCATATTGTGAAAGTTATAACAAATTTGATTATCGAAGACGTAGGAATACAATAAAGACAAAAATAATCAACAAATATAACACCCAGCGTACGAAAGTCAACTGTCAAATATGGGGGCTATTAAGCGTTCTAGACAGAAATATTGGGAAAATTTTATTCGTTGCCATCTTAAAATTTACGTCATGTTATATTAGAGGCTTCCTTACTTTGTAGATTCATTGTACAGAACAGTACTGACATGTGCATGACATCAGGGCCTACTATTTCAAATAAAAAAAATTTAAGAAAGATGGACGATAAATACGCTATAAGGGAAAAATCTACAAAATAAAGTCGTCCTGCTTTAAATACAAATCGTAACTGACTTTGACTGTATCACAAAGAGCTTAATTTTTGTTGATTTCAATCATGTTTGCAACGCATTAAGTTCATTTGCAGTTATAACGATAGTTGTGCAATTTTGAGTGTTCTTATGCATTAGAGGTGGCAATGGGTTGATAAAACGGTAAACAAAGGAGTACAAAAAACACAATCCATTAATGTGGAAGTACCGCAGGAATGCAAACGAGAGAATTTTCTCAAATAAATGGACGTATTTTACAAGGGGCGACATTAAGAAAGACGGAACTAAATATACGGATCTTCCCCTATAAATTAGGGCCCGAATACTGTACGAAACGGAATGGCGGTAACTGTACAAGAAAACCGTCTAAGGTTAATTGGTCTTAATGGCCTTCTTCTGTCCTATACAAACGAAATTTCTTTGTTATTCTGACAACTATCGTTATAGCGTATTTCCAATTGCCACAACATGTTTTATAACTAAGTATACCAATATAAGATCGATTTGTACAGGATTTGACCTAATTATAATGCGACCGTAACCAAAATCACCTTTAAGGTAAACGAGCCGGGATAAAACAAAGAAATTTGGTATTAAAAAAAAGTGAAAATCGCACATAAATAACCGTTAATGCATACCCAAGATTCATATTATAATTTAATGAATATTCATACGCTAATTATCAGAATCCGAATGAAAGGTGAGACCTGATTTAACCATCAAAAAAAAAAATTATAAACGGAATACTTTCACAAAATGCATAAAATATCTACAGCCTGTTTAGAAAGGCAAATATTTAATTTTTTAAAAGGAATAAGATTTTGATTTACGCCAAATGCTATTAAAATAGATACTGGCTTTAAATTTGCATTAATTAATACTGAATTGAGTAAGGAAAAATATTCTTAACACGTTACAAGAAAAAATTATCATTTTTAAAGCGTCACAATAGGAATCACGGATTAATTGACTCTTGTTGGAATTGATTACCGAATGTCTAACCAGTCCTTTTGTGTTTAAATGTGATATAAAAAACATTATGACAATCAAGCCATTTACAGACATACGACTCATTTTAAGACGTAGATTCAAAAAAATTGTAAATTAACATTTTCAAAGTATAAAATTATCATTTAAAGTATAGAAATATATAAAAAAGACAAAACAATTTTAAATTTGCATATGTAATGCACACATCACTTAAATAGAACAAATTTTATCTTTTACATTAATCTATATGCTGCAGATAGAACACCCTTATATACGATTTTATCTTTTCAATTAATTCAATTACCATTTGTTTGGTGCAAGGGTAAACCCACTATACAATTCCGGTCGAATAAAAAATGCATTTTCGGCACATTTTACTTGCATATCCTAGTAAAATAGCATTCAAACGGGGTAACCACAATATGAAAATGTAGGTAAAAAAATGAAAAACACATCCACCCACACAATATTCTAATTCGGACTAGTAGAATGAATGACTCACAATTCGCTTAATATTTAATACTACAGGACATCGCGAACCAAACAACACTATCATAAAATGGCACACTTCCAATGCTGGGGAACTGCTGCGTCTAATTGAGACGTCCCATCTAAGAAAAAGGGGAATTAGATAAGAAATTAACGCCAATCAAGGCCTTAAAGGGGCGACAATATCGAAGAAATTACGAACCGTTTCAGCGTTTACGCTATTTTTCAGACGGATCTTAACATGTCTATTATCGCTAAGAAATGAGCCACCGGTTGATACAAAATCTAAACAAACTCCTACTATTTCGGAACAAATCCCGTAACGAGTGGAAAAAGAAATAAAAATAACCCATTGTTTTTATGCGCGACTGTTAGCCGTGGGTGGTTGTGACACTGGGGTTGGAACGAATAATGTTTTTATGCGACTTACTTCGATCTATCCTGTCGTGCATCTAGGGATTCTTCTCGTACACACAACTTACACGAAAACACACGCGAAACCCACAGATAATCCTCGTACGTTCATCAATTTTTATTGGTTATGACATTTCAGGCTGTCAAAAGGCGATAATTAAGATCGCCGCCGGACAGAGCGAAGTTGGCAACTAAAAACTTAAGTGTACAATGTCGGACGTATCTGTAAACTCGGCAGATCAGATGCAACAGAGGTGCAAATTAGATTTCTTAAGTTGAATCGGTGTGAGAAGATTGTTTTAATGTTTGTGTTAATTAGTTTTCTTAATGAATGAAAGCGTTTCGCAATAAATAATTATTTTCCATCCAAAACGATAATTTGGTGGCATTAGCGCCGACTGTTAACGTATCGGTGAATTACGTCGGTACGGTTCGGAACAGAAATCTGTATTATCAACATTTCTAAATACACGGCGCTCCAAAATTATTTAACTTTACCCCATATACGGTGACATCTAAAATTAAACGACGGGATATTATAGATTTGTTTTCTGCTCCTAGAGCTGCTGTAAGATTGGAAATACAAAACATTATTGTATGTTTTAATCGGCATTTAAAATTGAAAACGATTTTTAAATGGGGAAGGCTGGTAGATCGAACAAGGCATATAACTCTTTTTAAAAAAAGATTTTTAATTATAAATTCATATATTTATTATATCCTTTCTTCTTTATATTATTTATATATATTTATTTTTAGTCAAACTTTCATAGCAACATATAATAGTCGTTTGACAAATTTTCCTCTAGCTAAATATATTGAAAAAGCATGACGATGAGTTATCATAAATAATAGATTCTAAATTAAAATAATCGTAATAACACTATAGTAAGTAAATATTAATAATAGAAATAGTTTTTTTATATAAAAATACATATAATTAGATGTGTTTTGAGGAGGGGTTTCTTTCAATAATAACTATATCGAAAACCATCGAGATATCATCCTAAACATATTTTTAGATATCTACGAACAGAAATAAAAGGAAAATTAAACGGATTACACCTTC
The DNA here is from genome assembly GCA_031763485.1 of Osmoderma eremita. Lineage (NCBI taxonomy): Eukaryota > Metazoa > Arthropoda > Insecta > Coleoptera > Scarabaeidae > Osmoderma > Osmoderma eremita. The sequence goes on from JARFOC010000472.1 coordinate 370,487, forward strand.
GGGTACAACGGAACATGCATTATCCTTTAAATAAATTGTTAAAATGTGCGATGGGGGTAATTCATTTAATTTTCACGGAAAATAAAAAAATTGATATTCCACGATAAATTTTTTCCCTTCCGTTTCGAATACAATAATAGATCAACAATATTAACAAATATATTATTTATATTACAAGAACGAATACCAATTTTAATTTTTTTACAGTTCATTATTAATCTTAACCTAGTATTCCGTGTAATGTGAAAAAAAATTAATAATTATAAAAAAAATACAATAATCCATTCCATTGGAATACAAACACGGATATTAAATAATGTTTCTGTGTAACTATATTTATTCGTATCCAAATGAAATGATTAAAAAAAAAATGTAGGTATGTATGTAATCAGTTATCGTACATATTATATAAAAGTGTGTAACGAGCAATCCTTTTTACAATAATCTTATTATTCAACAATCAATACTAGTTTTAAAAAATGAAAATTAAAAAAACAACATTTTTTAAACGAGTCGCTTTGAAATAATATTACTTCAGAGCAAAAAATACTAACCGAAAAAGGAGTATCTGTCAAATTTGATTGTTTCCATTTTCTAATAACTATTTAAAAAAACAAAAATTCTATTAAAACAAAAAAGGGAAAATCGGAGATAAGTCAAATATTAAGGATTTAAAGAATTTGTTTGCTACTTACAAGGTTCAAATTCATTAGGGGGGTAGAAAGGGGCCGCCATTTTTTTCCCTTCTCAATGCATCTCTTCTAGATTGGTGAACGAGAAAAGATACTGCTACTTATTTAAAATCTACCTCGCGTAAATTTTACCGATCGACTTTTTAAAAATTTTGTTATCCCGTTTTAAAAACTTGCACCGCTGCAATAACTGGTTGTTTTAAAACTAGATATTATCATTTAGGTAGAGGTGGAGAGTCGCAGTGTAATATAGACAGACAACTAGAATTATTGTTATTATCGTCATCGCGAAATTCATTCTTCAATAAAAATCGTAGAAAAGACCATTTACATTTACAAAACATCACCATCTCATCGTTTCACATATAAAACATCTCTCCTCGTAAACTGTACAGTGCCCGTGGATCAAATCGTGTTGGCGTCGACGAGATGTTTAATCTCGAACACGGCCTTCTTCTCCTGTGGTAGCTGAGAGAGACGGTTGCAATGCTTCGAAAAGATTTGTGCGGGAATCCGTTCTATGGGTGTGCCGACTGTCGTCGCAGCTGCCAGGGTGTCCGACCAGCAAACAATGAAGTTGTACCATTCCGTTTGCTGTCTCTCGTTCGCATTGTCCGATGAAATGAGGTACTCACTCCGGACGAATATCGTTATTAAGGAAGAAACACCGAACTGGAATAGAACAGGCCACCGTTACCTTCCATTATATGCACAATTTAATCGTTTGCTCTAGTTTGCGAAAGTAAAATTTTATTTACCCGAGACGATCCAAAACAGAGATTTTCAGACTAAAATACGAGGAGAAAAGCAAAGAAATCATTGTGATTAAGGGAGGAGCAAGCAGCCTTTGGACCCGAAAAACCTAACTGAAAATCTACCACGACAGTTATAGAAAATCTAATTTACCTTATTGCCAATTATAAAGTACAACGGGGCTTTCCCCTGGTGACTCAACGGTGTGCTCCTGCTATTATTTTCCTGTCGCACTGCTTCCGTTATATTCACTATGATTTCTAAAATATCCGACATCTTGCAGCTCTGTATGTACCTAAAAATCAAACACCGTCAACTCCAAACCCCACGAAACAATAAAAAAAAAACCTTCCGTACCGTTTGAAAAACGGATGCAGCCTCGGTAATAGATTATCCCCGGCTGTGTCCCTCCGTCCGATCATCGGTATACTCAAAAGGACTTTCAACCATAGATCTCCCAATTGTCCGGAGAAACTGTCAACGTTCAAGTGGGGTAGGATCCTTAGTAACAGCATCTTACCTTTTCTAATATTGAAAAAACTGGAACACTTTTCGTCCTGGAGCAACCCGTTGACAACTTTCGTGAAATAATCTTGCGGTCGTTCGACTACCGGTATACTTTCTTGCTGGAGTAATTTGAGCACCTCTTGTTTCTGTTCTGCGGTGGGTGCCGCTTCTAGTTCCCTCAGTCGTTGCTTTTGCTTTAATTCGACCAGTTTCTCCATGTTCGATAACGCCGTTGGATTAGTTAAATCTTCCGCTTTTAATATCAAGCTGTATAGGGCTTCTAATTCCAGCAGTAGTTGCTTCGTCTTCCTCGTATCCCTAGAAACAGTTACATTTTCCTGATCTTTCTCCAACGTCACGATGTCCATGTCGATTATCTTTCTCGGAGCCGTAACCGAGCCGCATTGTAACTTTCCGAGGGAATTCTCGAACTGTAACGGCGTATAGACTCGAGGTAACATTGGCGTATCTTGTCTCTCGTTGTTCCTGTAATGATCCCGTGGACCCGCACGATTATACCTCTGGTTTTTGTCGTGAATCTGTTGGTTTTCCTTGTTGCTTTTTGCTTTCCGTTCCTTGAAAATGGTATAATAGTAATCGTCGAAATAGGGTGTTCCGGTATTCAATTGTGATAGTTGTATGTTTAACAACCACTGCTTCTCTCGGTTGGTCATCAATCCAGCGTACTCGTCCTTGTTTTCTGGGGCACAAACCATTCCCTCTGGTTTCATCATAATGTTGGTAATATTGTTATTCCTCTGCGGTACGTGATTCCGGTTCGTATGATGATTCGGATTTGGCTGCATGTTTGGATTGCGAGGTGGTGGCGGGAAGTTAAACGGATGATTTACCTGAATTTATCAATGGTAATGAAAAGTCACAATCTCAATAAACAAAAGAACATACTGGAAATTGCACACCTCCATGCGGCATTAACCGATGTGGTCCTAGATGGGGTCCATTGTGTGGACCAGGAACTCTCGGATACGGAGCGAGCATGTGAACCAACCCCGGTGGTAGATTTAAACGTGGGGGCATCGGTGGCATGTTCCTCATGGGTGGTGGCAAGTTTAATGGGTGTATCCCAGGTGGTAAACGCGGTAAAGGTTGATGTGGAGGCTATAAACCCCAAAAAATAGAATACGGATATTTCCAATCTTAAAACTTTCCTATTTCACTTTACTTACATGAAACAGTGGGTGCTGTATTTGTGGAGGCACATGAGGCTGACTTTTAGTTAAACGACTATTCAACAAACCCCGCTCTAGTTCCTCTACAGTGCATATATTTTTGAGGACAGCATTCTGTGGAACCACAGGAGGCGCAATAACGTTTTGTACTTTAATCTCGCGCTGCCGCACCTCAGGTTTAACCTCGGGAACGGTCTGCCTGGGTGCCGGAGGTTTCTTGGGAATATTCGACAATATGTTAATATAATCTAAGATGTCCCCATCTTTAGTTGATGATTTCTTAACCAACCAATCGTCAGAATCGTCCGAAACTAATTGGGTAATTGAATTTTCTATAAAAACAGATTTTAATATCAATCCTACACAAATACGAGAGGAATCAACCTAAATGTTCATTGTGTCTGGAGCTCTCAGCGATTTCGGCCAATTGTTCATGTTGTTGTTCCCAATCGTCGAGGTTGCCATCGTCCTCAATGGCACCGAAAGTCTCGTCATTTAGAGCATCATATTCCTCCTCCTCTGTCTCTATACAGTCTACTTCATCTGTAGAAAGCATGTGATCCCCATGCTGAAATTCGATTTAAACTAAATCATTCCCTACACCAATCTAACCTAAAGAAAGGCGTTAAGCAGCGCAATATCCCAAGCAAACAACTAAAGAAACTCCTTAACGAACAGATATTAGGCTTGATTGGCGTGTTTAACTAACACGCAAAAATAAAAGATAAAAACTAAGAATAACAAACAGGAAACACGCTACATATCATCATCATATCATAATGGGCGCACTGTACGAACGCAAAAGTCTTTTTACCAATGTAGTGCTATAGTAAATTATGTCTACTAACATTTATGGAAGTATCAAAGCCAAAGAACGTATCAGCCATTTGATTTTATCAATCTTTTTATCATTCTGTTCTGACACTTTTCTTCGCATTCACGTGAAGTCTAACGTGAAGTGCGTTACATGTAATGCGTAAGTTTGGTAATAAATGAGTACGTTCAGAAATGATTCTAAATGCCCTAAAAGCAGAAACCTTTTTGAAGTAACTTAATTTCAACGTTATATACCACTGCTACATTTTTCTTAAATCCTTGTACTTACAAGTTACTAATGTTAATAACCTCTCTCTTTAAAGGTAATTGACACATGCGAGAATACTTTCTTTAATCCTGACTTAGTTGTAAATGGCTGTAAAATGGTCTATTAAGTTGGTAACGCCATGAAGCTATTTATGGCGAACTGTAAACATGGTTGACGAAGGTACTAGAAAAACATTAAGCAGCATTCCTTTACTAGTAACGAAAGCCGGGCCTAGAGATAAAGAATTATGGATACAGAGATTAAAAGAAGAATATCAATCTCTTATAAAGGTATTGTAATGAAACACCATCCACTTCTTCAATATACCGACATAACCTACAAAATATCTCCATATGTTGTTTTTTTTCAGTACGTACAGAATAATAAAGGAGCGGACAACGATTGGTTTAGATTAGAATCGAATAAAGAAGGCACAAAATGGTTTGGCAAATGTTGGTACATCCACGATCTATTAAAGTATGAATTTGTTGTAGAGTTCGATGTACGAAATAAGCTTATCAGTATTTGCCTCTAGCATCTATGTTTTCAATATTTTCAGATCCCCGTGACTTATCCAATAACAGCGCCCGAAATTGCGTTACCAGAATTGGACGGTAAAACCGCTAAAATGTATAGGGGTGGCAAGATTTGCTTAAGCGACCATTTCAAACCGTTATGGGCTAGGAATGTCCCCAAATTCGGTATCGGACATGCTATGGCTTTGGGAGTAAGCACTGTATACTTTGTAGTGTTTCATTTGTACATTAATAATTCAAAATTTTAGTTGGGGCCCTGGTTAGCTGTGGAAATTCCGGATTTAGTAGCGAAAGGTGTTATTACATATAAAGAAAAAACTGGTTGACTATTGTATTATAAAGAAAATTCTTTAATTTCTGTTAATATTATTTTGTACTTGTTCTATGATTAAATGGTTCTATATAATGCTGAAATAAATATTTTATTTATGGTTTTAATAAAAAAAAATTGTTTTATTATGTTGTAAGATTCATATTAATTTTTAATTAAAAGCAAGTCAAATAAACTTTTATGGTTGATTCAGTCAGACGCAGTTATAAGATGCATCAAATCATCTGAATTGATCAAACAAACAAATAATCATAACTAGAATATGGGGTGTATGCAGCAATTTATAAACAAAATTAATAGTCTCCAACAGATTCATGAATACGAAGGAGTCGTTAAAATTAGCTGAAATGTAATTACAAGAATTATACAATGCGAAATGCACACATCTTATACAGGAGAGATCGAAGAAAGATATTAGAGTTTTTGTTTTTTATTTACAAACGAGATCGATTGTCTGGAGTTAAATCTAAATCTTTGGAAGAAATACAAATTACATTATGAATTAATTTAGGTATATTCGAGAGGAGAATAACTTTTTTATTATTGGAAAAATTAATTTCAGACATGTACATATATATGTATATGATAAAATCAGGATGACTATAGTTTTTAAAAAGCAAATACTTTAGAAATATTTATAACAAACGTGAGGTACAAGTTTCGCCATCTAGGAACAAATAGCTGAAGTGTAGCCACATGGTCGATAAAACAGTACGCAACTTCGTTGCCTAGTGTCAGATAAAAGGAAGTGGGAGTTGTCTTGTCAATGTTGTCATTACAGGAAAATCGCCGAAATTTATCTTTAGAAGGTGTGGTTGCACTAAAAATCACCCGTAAATAATAAAAAAGAAATGTCCGCAACGCTAAGACCATATTTGAACGCCGTTAGGCATACGTTAGCAGCCGCCATGTGTTTAGAGAATTTCTCTTCGCAAGTCGTCGAAAGGCACAACAAACCAGAAGTTGAGGTTAGAAAACCTAGTATATACTATAACTGAAATAAAGATATTAAAGAGGGCCGTTTAAAATTATCTCTTTCTGATACGCAGGTGAGGACGAGTAAGGAGCTGCTATTAACGCCGGTCGTGATATCGAGAAATGAAAAAGAGAAGGTGTTCATCGAGACTTCGGTCAACTCCATCCGAATCAGCATAGCAGTGAAACAAGCGGATGAAATAGAGAAGATCCTCTGTAAGAAATTCATGCGTTTCATGATGATGCGTGCCGAGAACTTTATTGTTTTACGTAGAAAGCCCATAGACGGGTACGATATAAGTTTCCTAATAACGAACTTCCACACCGAACAGATGTACAAGCACAAATTAGTAGATTTCGTCATACACTTTATGGAAGAAATCGATAAGGAGATATCGGAAATGAAGCTAGCCGTGAATGCTAGGGCCCGTATAGTCGCGGAAGAATTTCTGAAACGCTTTTAGAGATCGTTATTAGTGTTTACTCGTAAGTTTTATAGGATTTTAAGAACAAAAACGATGCGATAAGTAATAATAATTGTTAATTATGATAATAATGACGATACACAATCTTTTTTTTTACGATTTTATAGTTTCCCTTTTTTAATTAAATGTATTTTTTATAATGTAAATATAGTAAACATTTTTTTATATATGAGCAATATTGTAATATACACGAATAAATGCATTGAATATATAAGTTCAATTTGTGATTGCCAAAAAAAAAAGCAGTATTGTTGCGCTGAATTTAGTTTAAAATCATAATATTGAATAAAATAAGTTATTATAAGAGTGCGTTTTGTTAATTATTTTTCATCCGATCTGTTGCTACATAATTAGATGTGTTGTGTTTTGCCACGAAGTTTATCACTCTGATTAATTCGTAATGTCACTGTATCACAAACTGACGACTAATAATTTTAAGTTATGTTGAATCCTTTGGTGTTTGATTTTGATGATTGTCTTAATGAAGTAACTAATTTCAAATAAAAGGAATGGTTTTTAACATAAGTTGCAGTAAGAAAAGTTTCGTGTTGCAAATTGATATTTTCGTCTCTTACAAATATGACAGTTATTATAACTGTTATCTTTTTGAAATTCGTCATCCTAAAAATCTGGATTTCGGGTTCACATTATATTCGCTGCAATTAAAATCCGATTCAAATATTTTAAAAATTCAAATTTCCCGCACAAAACCGGAAAATCCCCCAAACTGGATTTTTATGCGAATTGTTGATATTTGTCGGATTAAACAAAGCAGCGATTTGAAATTTGGGGCAATATTATTAAAACGTAACCGCAGAAATATTTGCACAAGGTTAGAATCAGAAAAATAGTGAATATACGTAAATTAAATAAGCCAATAGACGAGAAATGCTTGGTGGGAACTTGGTCGTAAACATTTCTTCGAAATTTTTATATAATTACTTTTGCACACATAGCAATTTCTAAAGTTACGAAAACACCAAGCACGCATTAATATAATATGTTAATACCCTGAATTTCTACTTCGTGCAATGGATTGAATCAATGACACGACAATACGTACAATTATCGCGGTAAAGGAAAAACCTGTTTAACAATTGATAGGTGGAGGATATCCGAAACAATTTCGAAACATAGTTGAAATAAACATAATTTTTTCGTGGTGAAACTGGTTACAGACGCAGTACAGAGTTAATAGTTTAACGATTAAGGTGACTATAAATTACAAGGTGAGAGAAAACAATCTGGTTCCAATTTAGTTTCTAGCACGTTTTATATACAACTTTTTATGGTTGTGAAATTCGTTTTTATACCATAACAGCGTAATCTTTGCACGAAATTATCGGCAGGCGTACTAAAGTGCGGTTGTAAAGTAATCTGTTTTAAAGTATTCACGTCAAGGTAATTTAAAATATCTAAATTATGTTCTTACTCGCACAGACAAGGTCGTGTTATCCGGTGGTTGAAAAAGTAACTAATACATTTCAAAGCGACGCATGCGCACAATAGATCGATTAAACTTTAAAGGGGCGTACCGGAAATGCGCCTCTCGCAGCAAATTTTCAAACAATGAGATAAATCCGCCCATACCAATTGATTGGTACGTATTTTAAATTCTCCGGCGCATTTGATTTAAGTGAGAGTGTTATCGTTGTCATTGGATATTTATAATTATTTTTCGTAAAGAATCAAAAACCTAAAAATGTCGAGCAATAGTTATAGCGAAAGTATACAGCAAACACTTTGTTGACACTTCGCACTCATTCAATCGTTGTTGACAATTTCTCCAAAATCCGTATATCGCTTGTCCGTGTCGCTTGTAAGTCGATACATGTAAACAATCATTGCACACATAACAACCATAACAGAATAATACATAAGATTCGTCTTCGAATATAAGAACTCTTTTTTGAACGGAATCCTTGCCTGAGTTTATCGGCCATAAATCTACACTATTCTATTTTTTTGCTCGTTGCTAGAATAAACGAAACGTTTGGCGTGTTCCAGCTCAATATTTTGATGCCCTTATAATTTATAAATTCTTATTTTCGCCTATAAGTTGTCCCAGATCGATTAAGAACATCATATGAGTATCCCAATTATGTAATTCTTTTATAATATGCAGGTAGAATTTGGCTTCAAACCGATGCATATTTTTCTTAATTTGTATTAGATTGAAGATAATATACTGAGTGGTATGTATTGTATTGTAGTATGACGAATATGACGCCTCATCAACTCCTCATCATTACAATTAACATTATATTAGAATTATTTGAACGTTTTTTTTTCTGTTTCATTTGTTTATTAATATGTGTAACAAAGTCGTTGTGCAGTAACGTTGGCAATTGAAACAAGGCTCTATGCTTAATAATGGTAATCCACTCAGTTTGGGACGTACTGTATATTTAATAGTATGTACCAAATTTTATCATATACCTACAACATCCTACTGACTGCGCCTTGTACTATGTCGCATATGTTTCATTGATTTAATTAAAGACTGGATACTTATTCAATAATTATTAATTCTTAAAGTAGCAACGAACTCCAATCGCAGTTATATTACACAACTCTATATCGTGGTTGGCTACAGCACTAAGGGCGCTGGTCCTCAGGCGCAAGATTCAATTCAAACATACAGTGCCATTAATATAACAATGGTGGAATTATTGATTTCTTAATTTTAAATTCACATACGCAAGTATACCCAATAAAGAATTTATCAGCATTACATCTTAAGCATTCTAGAAATAGGTTAAAAGTTTTTGAGACGTCCTCGTACAGAAAATTTCCAATTGTTTCACGTTTCATATATTTATAACGCAATTAACAATCGTTGTAAAACATTACGTAATTCAACTATATATATTTTTTGCCGCTGTAGTGTTATATTGTCGCGTTAAAGTTAAACAGTAAAGTATGGGATGTCGTCAGGAATTTATTTATGGTATGTGTAGCAGTTAAAAAATCCTTCGATCGCAGAAATATATTTGATATCAAAGGCCGACTGACAAGTACCCGAAATCCAATAGAGAAAACTTTATCTTGTCAAAGCAGATAATATATCGTTTCATTGAGAGGGCCAAACCTATTTCGCACCATTCTGATCTCTGACGGTGCGAATTTTACCAATTTAAAAACGTGCTGTTATTATTTTGCCTTATCAAAACGATGGTAATCTCAAATAGAATTTGTATTTTGTAGGAGGGGTCTCGTATCTGTTCGAGAATGGAATTGGAGAATTGGAATGGTAAGTTACTAGGTATATTTGCGAGAAAATTTGAGGGTGGCTGCCTTCTGTTTGATAGGGCAGATGGGAGTTAAAGGTTTTCGTTGATCATAAAGCCTAACCTTGGAGGTTTCATATGGCAAACAATATTTTTTGAGGTCAGAATCGTATGATTCAAGAAGTGGGTGAGCTCTTCGCTAAGGGAACAGAAACAAAAAGAGAAACATGAACAAATATGTTCTTCGAAGTTTTCGATTATAAACTTATGCTTTTTATTTGAATACGTATACAAAGTGTTTACTGCCTTGTGATTTTATTTTCAAGGAGTGGTTAAATCTCTTAAAATAAGCTCATTAAAGTAAAAATATCTTAAGAACGTTGCATAATAAGAGCGATATTAATGTTAAATGTTGTACATTCAACTTACTTGTACTTCTTCCAATAGTTCCATCAAATGCTTTTGCAAAAACAAATTCCATTCATTCGATTTGGCAACACAACACATGGGCCAATAAATTGTCCGTTGATTAGTCCGGCCCAAACGTTTAACGAAAATCTATGTTGGAAATGATTACGAAGAACAGCATATGGATTTTCCACAGCCCAAGTATGAGTATTACGACAGTTATTTATGCCGTTACGTGTAAACGTTGCTTGATAAATCGCCAATACAATGGAAGAAAAGTTTGGGAATTTCTACATGTTTTTGTAGAAACCATCGGCGAAACTGTAAACGTAAAAGGATCTTCAAATTGTAAAGCCTGTCCATTTTGTACATGGAAAGGATACAATTGATTCTCGCGCAATATTCGCCAGACAATTCGATTTGATACATTTACTTGGCGAGGTATTTTACAAGAAGGATCTTATTCGTCAAGATTTAAGACTTCTTCTTCGGCATCCAAAATTCGTTGGTATGGATTCGTGATATATATCACCACCGATGTTGCGGTGATGTGCTGGAGCTAATGACTACTTCGATTTAGTGGAATGTTATAATGACACTCCGGCACTAGTTAGTTTCTCCGGAAATTTTGACGATTGGATTCCCTTTGTTCAAATGTTTGAGTCACTCGTAGCTTCAAATAAATCGTTATCAGACGTACAAAGGTTTCACTACCTAAGGTCAAGCCTCAAGGGCGAAGCCGCGGATAGCATACAAGATATAGTAATAACCGCGGACAACTATAATGTCGCTTAGGACGCCCTAAGAGACCGTTACGATAACAAAAAATTTATCATTAGAAAACACAGTTTATCAATTCTAGAGTTACCAGCATGTACTAATGAAAATTCAGTTGTTTTAAAGCAAATTTTGCACAGTGTTCAAAGGCACATTAAAGCTCTTAAAGCATTAAATCGGCCGGTGGAACATTGGGACGATTTGTTAGTATGCGTTGTTGCTAGTAAACTGGATCGTACTATCGGCAAAGAGTGGTAATCAAGGTCAAAAATAACGCATATACCCACATACGCAGAATTGATTGAATTCCTAACGCACAAAGTAAATACATTAGAGACGTCGCGGTCAATCCTAACGCCAGTAACGCAAAATAATTTCAAAAAACATTCAACGGTCCACATATCTACTGATATAAATCAATGTTTGTATGGATTCGTGGGTTAGGAAACCGCTCAGCGTGCAATAGACTTGCAGTAGCAGAATTCTGGCGTACTTCACCATAAATTAACAACATGCCAACTTATTCACTATTGGTGCGATGGACCATTTTTACTTTCCTTATTAGGATTTATTCGGAAAAATTTACCTCGAACCAGCAATGCAGTGACAACTAATGAAACAACTTGACAGATGGGAAAACTTACAGACATCAGCCTACTTAGTAAAAAATTCACTAATAACGTATCGTTGGCATTTACTTTGCACAAGTTGTTAATCAATCGTTTTAGCGTTAAAATTTTTTTTTATGGTGACTAATCACTACTTAAAAATAAACAAAATAAAAACTAAATTTTTTTTTTGTTTTATGCAACTTTGTTAAGATATTTTTACGTTAATGATCTCTTTAACCACCCCTTAATAAAATCACATGACCGTAAACACCCTGTGTAATTGAATTTAACCACATTCTGGTTAATTTTACCACAAACCTTTACAATATATTTTTCAGTTAGTTATATTTAGTATTTTTCTTGGTGTGGGTTAAATCCTAGGGTGAGGTGAACCAATAGGCTGAAGAAAAAAATTGTTTTATCATTTTTAGTGCACTTTATGTGAATCATACATTTTTATGTGGAACGTCGCTGGTTATAAGAGTTAGCTTCGAACTAACTTACAGTACATATACAAATTAAAACAGTAGCTGTACTTTGTCAGGTGTTTATCTTGTTTTATTAAACGCATACAAACATATCGATTGCCTGCTCCCGACGAATTATTTCATTATCCCCGAGTTAATCTGCAAAACAGGCACGATATATAGAACAAATCGGCCTACATCACTTATTAAAGTCTACGCACAGTAATTATTCCTTGTATATCGGAATGAAGTTATTATCTCTATTATCGTCCTGTTTTAAATATGATATACAAAAGATTATTCTATTCATTTCATACCTCCCAATATCAATTGATCGTTGATATTCTGGGACGGACCGTGCGCTAACTAATAGTGTCGCACTTTTAAAGCGAATTTAAAACTCTCCCGTTCCTACTTCGATTTTGATTCGTATTGATACCGTAGGACGCGAGATGAATGACGACGCTAACAAGTACGAGGAAGCGTACGAGATTTCCAAAACCACCCCCGACGATGGATCGACTTTCTTCCTCAGCAGGGCCTTGCAAAAATCGCAGGATTCGATTGGAATCTTCGTCGAGAAGAATAAGCGATATTTCGGCTTGGGATTCAAAGTGTTTTTCTACCTACTGGTTACGGGGCATTTCATTTGGGCTACGTACTATTTTATTCACGAAACAGGTATTATAAATCTCGTTCCGTAAGTGTTTTAATTAACGAGAAAACCCTTGCTTTCAGGCGAATATATCAACAATACCATGTGCCACGGTTACGGGTTTTTGCTATTGATGTATATAGTGATAACTTTTGGTTTTACGTACGCCTGGATTTTAAAACCGTACGTCTTTAGGCCGACGGGAAAATTCCTTTGGAGTCCCGGGAAAGGAATGCTCCATTCTATCTTTTCGAAAAGGTATGTAAATGATGTTCCAAACAAGCTCCAAAAATACCAGATATATTAGGTTAATACTTTTAAAACACTAAATTTGACCTTAAACCCTTACAACGCCTTATGGCTATAAATAATGTTATTAGCACATTTTATAGTCTACATCCAGCCATTTAATTTTCCGTTTGAATTATTAAAATCGGCCTATTAATAAAGACGCTACTGACTCGTCTTTTTTTTTATAAGACACCCTGTATAACATACAGAACTTATTTAGTCTGGACCTGCCTCGTACTTGGAAATTATGTGGTTATTATTATTTGATAATATTCTAACTGTTTAAAAATGAATACAATGTATTCATTCTGGTACATAATGAATACATTGTATTCATTATGTACAACAATGAATACATTATATTTCTTAGATAATAAATTAAATAGTAAAAAATAAAAATAATACCCTCGATAAAGTGAAGAACTCCTGGATACGTATTTCGGCAACTAAGTTGCCATCCTCAGCAGAATCTACGAAGGAATTATTAAATTTTGAATAACAACAGGAATTTTTCGTGTTACCATAATAAATGTCCTTATGGTAACACGAAAAATTCCTGTTGAAAAATAAAAAATAAAATAATAATAAAAAAATACCCTTACCACCTCGATGAGTGAAGAACTCCTGAATACGTATTTCGGCAACTAAGTTGCCATCCTCAGCAGAATCTACGAAGGAAGATAATGTTAGACGTCGCCCCTCTGGAAGATTTGCACCACACAGAACACCTAACATTATCTTCCTTCGTAGATTCTGCTGAGGATGGCAGCTTAGTTGCCGAAATATGTATCCAGGAGTTCTTCACTCATCGAGGTGGTAAGGGTATTTTTTTTATTTTTTACTATTTTAAGCCACCGTGTCCTATTTTGTATTTTAATAAATAAAGTAAAGAAAAAAGGCCTCCTATTTAGCAAATTCCAATAGGCATAAGAACAAAAACATACCGCAGTAATCCTGGTTAGATTAAATAATATATTCGATATGAATATCCGGTAAATACATCATTTTTAATGCGATAGGTGATAATCATTAACGAATAATAGGCACGATAATCCAAATCTTCCTTCTATCGAAAAATACTGACAAAAACATTTGGTTAGCATCACTTTTCGAGTACCTACTTAAAATATACTTAAGTAATCTCATCTTTTAGAATACCGAATATTTTAGGACATTTGGCCATACTCTGCGCGATTTTGGCCTACGTAATCGTCGATGCAGTCGGAAACTGGAGTCGTCTAATACCACTGATCGCCTTCGCAGTTTTCATAACCTTCGGCTTCTTATGCAGCAAGTACCCGGGAAGCGTAATGGCGAACATTTTTGACCAATGGAAACATGGTATTAACCCGGTTAAAATTTTAGATCAATTGGCGGCCGGTGATATGGGGTTTCATCTCGCAATTTGTCTTCGGTCTATTGACGATTCGCTGGAAGGTGGGCAGGGACGTATTCAGGTGTGCCGGAGATAAAGTTACGGCATTTCTGCAGTACGCCGTCAGGGGATCTGCCTTCGTCTATGGCGATAAACTAGTGCACGAATATCAGATCTTCGCCTTTCAGGTGCAAATCCGATCGAAAATCGTTTTTGACGGCTTAAAAACGACTGTTTTTCATTGCAGGCCCTTAGTACGATATATTTTCTGAACTTCATGATCAATATTTTATACCATTATGGCACCATGCAAAAAATTGTTGGAGTCCTAGGGAGCTTTCTGCATTCGATCTTAGGCACGTCGATTTGCGAAAGCGTAAACAGTGCCGCCAATATATTTTTGGGACAGGTAAAACAAAAAATTCTTACTGTGCGGGTGTACGTATTGATTTTATGTATTTTAGAGCGAAGCACCATTGCTACTCAAACCTTATTTAAAGAATCTGACGGCTTCGGAATTTCATACGATGATTTCTTCTGGTTTTGCTACAGTTTCAGGTACGGAATATACACTGCCGCGATCAATTAAAAATGATAATTATTCAAGGCACTGTCTATCGAATCTAAGTACATTTCTATAAAAGTCTAATTTTTTGTCCTACTTTTTCAGGAACTGTTTTGGCCGCTTATATCTCTTACGGGGCACAAGCGTCGCATCTAATAACAGCTACAGTTATGGCGGCTCCAACTGCTCTAGCTTACAGCAAGTTGATGTACCCGGAAACCGAAGAGATAAAAAATACCAAGGAAAGCATAGGGATAGTCCAATCGTAAATAAGAGTACGCTTAGTTGTCTTTCTCATTATTTCGTTTGTTGTTTTAGAGATTTTAAATCGGTTTTGGATGCCGCCAGTAAGGGTGCGTCCGAAGCCACCATGATCGTATTCAATATCATATCGAATTTGATAGCTTTCATAGCCTTCGTGTATTTCCTCAATGGTGTTTTGGGATGGATGGGATATCTTTGCGGTAAAGCATTCTTTTTTTTTTTTCGTGATCATCCAAGAATTGAGGAAATTTTTAAGTAAATACGTCCCCGTCTTGATTAATACTCCTCAACTGAACTGATACCTCGTATATCGTGACAGTTTGAATATACAGTGCCATCATTTATTTTTAAAATCACCTTGAAAGAATTGCAAGGACTGTGGACTGTTATCACTAATACGCAGTATCGGGAAATCCACACCGCACAAATTAATTTAATAAAATTCGGGACATATGTTTCAAGAGCACGTCGTTGATAATGGGAGCCGACGTGCTCTTGAAACATATGTCCCGAATTTTATTAAATTAATTTGTGCGGTGTGGATTTCCCAATACTGCGTATTAGTTTAAAATCACCCATTTGATAACCCAGTATATTCTTTACAGGCTACGTTGCCGAAGATGCATGGTCAATAGAAGAACTGATGGGGTACATCTTAACCCCCATAGCCTTCATTATGGGGGTCCCATGGACGGAATGCCAGATAGTAGGAAGGCTAATCGGTGTCAAAATGATAGTTAACGAATTCGCTGCGTTTGCGCAATTTTCCTTTCTGAAAGAACAACTATCGGTAAGCATTGTTTTTCAATATATTTTCAGCTGTTCAAAGATTTTCTTTCATTTCCTTTTCCCATACAAAGCCCAGGACTCAAGTTATCGCAACCTATGCTATAGTAGGCTTCGGGAACCCAGGTTCGATAGGATTGATGGTTTCTGCAATGAGCACCTTAGTACCTGAGAAGAGTCACGTCATCACGAAAGTGGTTTTCAGAGCGTACATCTGTGGTACCATCGTATGCCTTTTAACCGCTTCAATGGCCGCGCTGCTTATTCCAGAAGATCTACTGGATATTTAGCGTTAGAGTGACACTTGGAGTGTTTGTACTATTTTTACTTTATTGTGATACTAATAAATGTCTTATTTATATTAAATTGTGTGGTTTTCGTAGAACTTCATATCGTGCGAGATCAGTTTTTAGCCGCCATTGTGTAACGAAAATAAGATTACGAGATCTGTCTAATAGTTTTGAAATGTAATATAAATAAATAATGCTTTAAGAAAATTATTTAAGGTATGAACGAATTTGTAAATATGACGATAGTTTTAGTATAAATAAATTAATAAAATATAATTAATGAGACGTCCAATATAAATTGGGAAATTTTGAGTAACTAGGGAAAGTTGGTTGCTTTTATTTAGGGAATGATAATATTGGTTTGGTATGATAATGTTGATAACCAATTCAAGGATCTACCGTTTGATAAACCGGTTTACTAATTTACAATTGTAAATTAGATATTTATAGAAATTTTTATTTTGAATAATTGAATAGTAATGTATTACTTTCCACATGCAATAACTACTGGTTTGTGTATAAAGGACGTTCGTCGTGGTTTGTACGGAAAGAAACGGGGTATATTTCAAAAAATGATAAAATACAACATTTTAGTTCAACATAATCTAAGACTTATCAGCAGTAATTCTAAGCTTTTTGCAAAGAATATTTGTCGTGGTCTGCCAACCACTCCTCAACAACTTCGTCATTTGTTGAAAATATTTTACCCTTCAAATGCTTTTTGAGTTTTGGCAAACAATATTAATCTGACACTGCGATATCGTTAGAATAAGGGTGGTCAACCAATATAGAAAACCAATTTCATCAATTCTTGGAAAGCAATCAACGACTTACGATCAAACCAGTTGCCTTGCAAAAAGAGCACATCCTCGGCAAGTTTGCCGTGACGTTTTCTCCACAATTTTCTGCCGTAATTTCGTTTCTACCCCAGTATAATATGTTCCCGTGACAGTTCAACCCCGCTGCAAATAATTAATCTATTAGAATTATCCGATTTTTGTTAACGCATCGGTGTGGTAAAACTCGATATATTCATCATCGTAAAAAGTTATTTACGAAAATTGTAGGCGGTCTTAAATTAAACATTTTAGGATCCTTTTCATATATACAAGGTGTTTCATATCACTAGGGTGAACCAAACATCGGTTTTCCTAAATGGAACACCTATATATTATTTGAGGTTTAGATTATGCTCATCCCTCACAAAATTGCAAAATACCATTTCATTGAATCGCACAGCGTGTTTCAATATTATATGAAAATCACTGTTAGTTCAAGGTCTTGTGTACCGCAAACGACACAGTCTGAATTTTTTTTACAATCACAGATTTTTCATGTTATTCAATTTTATAGCAAAATGATATTTTTCCAAAATAGTCAAGACTGAATACAGGGCGAGTCAAAACTCAAATACATTAATGTCTCAATTATTTTAAATGGATCAGCCTGTATTTTATATTATAAACAGAAAGAATAGTTTAGGTACCTTCATTTTTATTAAGCACTCGCTATACAAAATACAAATAATAGAATATGGTGGCTTAAAATAGTAAAAATTAAAACAAAAACAAAAAAAACAAAACAATTAAAAAAAATAAAAATAAAAAAAAATAATAAAAAATAAAAAGCAAGGTATTTTTTATTTTCACTCTATACCTAAAGTCGTTAACTTCTTTGTAAGTCCTTTTAAATAGTGAGATTTTTTTGAAATTATTTTAATATAACAAGTTAGTCATGGAAAATGACAGTTTAATGTGTAATACAATTACAAAATACAAACATTTATTACAGGAATGATTAGCATTTAATTAACCTGACCCAACTGTTTACAATCTAGTTCTATAATAAATGTTCAACATATCCACCCATACTATCGATACAACATTGCAGTCGTTCTTCAAGCAATGGGCTTATATTTTTTTTTATATTTCTAAATTGGTACTCGAGAATACTTCTCTTATTATGTTTGTCATATCACCTTGTGTAGTTGGCGTGTGTTTGCTGTACACAATTTTTTCTTACATATGACCACATGAAGAAGTCAATTTTAATGAACTCCAGTGATCGAGCTAGTCAATTGGTTTGACTATCTTTCAGGGAAATTGGTATTTACCTAGTGTGAAGTAACGAAGCTCCATCATGCAGATACCACATCCTTTGGCGAACGTTTAGGGGAACATATTCCAATAAAGGTAAATGATTTTCTAAAAAATCTAAATAAACTCATCCTTCCAAAGAATGTGGCCCAATACATAACCCAAGCAGCAAAATTCAAATTTGCCGCAATTATTTTTAGTAACTTCAACTTAACGGCACTACAATACCCATTAATACAATCCAAAATTGTAGGTAATTTTATGATTTAATGTTGAAGTTACCAAAAATAATTGCGGCAAATTTGAATTTTGCTGCTTGGGAATCTCCTAGCTTGTAATGTAGACTTAATACTATCTTACTGTCATTTTGCCACGATTAACTCGTTATATTAAAATAATTTCAAAAAATTTCACTTTCATAAAAAGACATTAAAATATCTTAGATATCTAGATATATACAGAGTGCTAAAATATCTTATGACTTTAGGTATAGAAAGTGTTGAGTAAAAATTAAAGTAGATAAACCATTCTTTTTTTTATAATATAAAATACAGGCTGATTCATTTAAAATAATTTAAAAAATAATGTATTTGAGTTTTGACAATTCTGAAAAGATGTCACTTTATCATTAAAGTGGCCGAATATCAAAAATCTATACGTGTAAAAAAAATTCAGATGTTATATCGTTTGCTGTTTACAAGACCTGAACTCACAGTGATTTTCAAATAAAATTGACCGTAACTTCTGAAACACGCTGTTCCATTTAAGAAAACGTCTCTTTGCTTCGTCCTGGTGATATGAAACAGCCTGTATGTATGAAAATAATTTTAAAATGTTAAGTTTAAGACACAATTTTCGTAAATAACTTTTTTTGGATGACGGATATATCGAGCTTTGCATAAGCCTGTAGATATCAACACCTCTTCGCATTAACATACAAGTCAAAGCTAATAAATTTTCTTTTTAATCGTCCCTTTCGATTTAAATTTTAAATGAGGTAAGTGCTTGGCCAGCTGAAACGTCCAAAGACAAGAGAAACAATACAAAAAATACACTATCACGCATGCGTTTTCGAGTTGACATTCTCACTCACCATAAACATATTTTAGTCGCCTTTCCGTGCACGTTAGTAACGGCGTACGTCGCGAGATGGCTGTGTTAGTGATAAAGACGACGGTTTTTGTAGTGATAACAGTGACAAATCGCCTTAAAACGGATGTTTAGAAACAGAATCCACCTCCGCCTAGTCAAAATCTGCTCGAAAACCGATAGGACAACTCCTACTTGCATCTGTGGAGTTGGTACTTGATCCTGTCGTTACATTTCAAACCGTCCAGCTAAATGTAAGTCAAGTACGTACGTATATTGGGTACTCATGCCGAACTGTGTGCTGGTAAACGGGTTACCGACACGCGGATTCCAATTACGCCTTCCATTATCATTAATAATTCAGAGGCAGGTCTATTCCCCGTCTATCCCTTCCTCACCGCGGGACATCCCAATGGTATATAGGCCGTTGGTATGGCTCTATTACTACCCTCGTTTTGACATGTGTTTATTATTATTCCGTGTGCGGGGAATATATCGATTTTCCCCATCTACGATGAATGCATTATCGGTCAGTGTTATTTCGAATTGACGTTGTTCGCGATCGTCAGCGCGTTCCCGGAATGTGGGTTGAATTACGATGAACCCCCCACGACAACAACCCCCTGAACTACATAATTTCGAGGGTTATTAAGTGTATTAGAAGTAATTTTTCTCTACTACCTACCGATAATCGATTTTTGTACGATATTAAAGTATTTACCTAAAGTAATAATTGTCTTGGGCCCTTCATTAGGAACGAATACTTATTATACGTTTGTACACCAAAAAAAAGATTTCCAAATTGAAACCGGGAATATGAAGAGATGCAGTTTCAAGAATTAAAAACGTATTACGATTAGGTTAAATGTATTACTGCCCTCTCAAGAAGATCACCATAAGCCTAGCCGCAGTATTGCTTCGGAAAATCAGATCTGCCTGGCATCTGTCCTAAAGTATTTAAGGGAAAATAAATGGAATCCTTACAAAGTCCAGTTGGTTTATGAACTAAATGAAGATGACCACGACAGACGACTTGAATTTTGCGAGATACTCATGAATTTGTGCAATAACGATCCACAGTTTTCAAAACGAATTGTATTTTCGGATGAGGAACGTTTTGTCTGAATCGAGGTGTAAATAAGCAAAACTGTCGGTATTGGGATACTGAAAATCCCCGCTGGATAATAGAATCTCATACCCAATAGCTTCAAAAAGTTGATGTTTGAGCCGGCATTGTTGAAAACGAGATTTTGGGGCCCCGTTTTTCTTTGATGAGAACTTCAACGGCGACAGATATTTAGAATTTTTAGAAGATGATCTACTACCGTGTCTTGGCACTTTATACCCCAATCCAAATGATTCTGACACACCAAACGATTTCTTGTGGTATCAGCAAGATGGAGCTCCGGCCCATTACACTCGTCCTGTGTGTGAGTACCTCAATACGGTTTTCCCTGAAGGATGAATTGGTCCAATTGAGTGGCCGGCCAGATCTCTAGATTTGACCCCTTTATATTATTTTCTGTGGGGTCAGCTTAAGTGTCAGGTCTACGTTAACCGACCAAACAACATCGAAGACTTAAAGAATAGGATGAAAGAAGAAATGAGATTGATAGAACCTAGCGGAGTTAATAACATTTTCCGGGAATTTCATTATCGTCTGTCGGATACTGCCAGGAAGTTGGTGGTGGTCATTTCCAACATTTGATAAAATAATGTTTATTTTTTATTGCATTTTTCCACCACTAAATAATCATCAGGAAAACGGCAACTAAGTATGAGCTTGTGGTTCGCAGATGATACAACTTATCTTCCTGATTTACATAAACATGAAACTGCTGATGCAAGAATAGAATTAATTCTATCTGACCTTAACTCGTGGTTTCCTGTAAACGAACTTCTGGTGCATTAACGCAAAACTAATGTTATTAAATTTTCTAAAAATAGCAAGGACGATTGCTAAATTACTAAATTTTTAGGCATCGATACAGATTCAAGGCTATCACGGAAGATCCATATTCAAAACTTGTGTTGTAAGTTATCTTCAATTGCTATTCACAGCATACGAGGTACTGTTTTGGTGTCGACTTTGCTCTTGTATCATGTTTTATTTCACAGTAATTTGACGTGCGGCGATCTCGTGTGGGACTCTTCTTCGGGCACATCGTGAGGTAGTTGTGTATGGACGAAGAAATGCAACACATGTCCTAGTCAAGGCTTTCTCGCATTGAGGAATTCTTGGCCTATGTACTACCACGAACAAGGTAACAAGGTTACGTTGTCTGTGGTATTACTGAACCGACCACCAAGGTTGTAACTTTCAGAAAAATCATAAACCGATTTCTCGCCAAAAAATTGTCATTCCTTAAAAGTTAAAGTCTTAAAAAATATAACTACGTCTTATTGGTAAAAATATTATTTTGATTTTCAATACGATATGTCCCTCTATTTCTAAAAATAGTTCTTTTCTATTGCATGTGCTATTATTTCTTATTCTAATGCAATTTTTTTTGTGGTACGTCCGTTCTCTGATTATAATTTTGGAAAATATTCAATATACAGTACCCCTGATAAGTGTAAGACCACACCTACTGCAAATGGCGAAGTGTAAACAAGTTAATTATCACTGAAATGCAACTATGATTTTAATATATCACCGGGTTAATTAGTAAATCATCTAAGCCAGCCATGTCAAGCATGCGGCCCGCGGGCCGTATGTTTCATGCTTTTGGCCCACCAGTGACTTTGAGTTTGACATGGCTGATCTAAGTCCACTTTTTGGCAAAATCGAGTTAGTAGAGCTATATTTTAGAGTCAGATCATATCCGTGTTCGGAAAAAATTACATCAAGTCCGTTTTAATGCGTGACCTTTGTTGCGTATACCATGCGGTGTTCTTAACCTTGAACCAAAAAGTCAAAGTTGGTTTAAAATTAACTTCATTCAAGATATGCAAATAATATTCGTCATTTCACATCTACGGCTGTATTATATATGTTATAAGTCTAATGGTCGTTTGTGCAGGTTTCGCTGTATATGCATATGCATAGATAATTATTAAAAACACGCTTAACCAACTGACATTTGCCATCACAGCTAGATTAAATGCCTATACCTCCTATCAATTAAGGAATTCGTGGCCCCAATCTTTAGCTGGAAAAAATATTGTTGCTTATTCGTGACGTGTGACAAGTTATCGTATAGAGAGATACACTGTGGCCGCTGCTAACCCAGAAATTCGCAATTAGTACTATAATTACGTTACTTACTTGTTATATATTTATAAATATTTGCCGTTTTTGATAAATCATTATTAAATTTTGATAAACCGGCAGTAAAAATAGCGTTAGTGTGTAGCGACGATCGCTGTTGCAAGAGTGACACTTTACGTGTGTATGGGCGACTTCAAAATCGCTTAGTAACCGGGATTATGTAATAACGACACGATAGCAGGAGTTTCGTACGAACACAGTAATGCGTGTATATGAACGTTATTAGTTTAAGTGTGTGTTTACAAATTACAAACTATATTTTGCGTGTCGACATTACTACATACACGATAAACACACCTTTGCGGCATTAATCTAAAAATTTATCTAAAGTGTGCATCGGCACATTAGTTCGACGAGGAATATTAACCTTATCTACGTTTATTTAACTATCCAGTATTTTTATATATCAAAAGAGATACCAAATTCAAGGTTATCGTATTTGTAGTGAATATAATGTACGGATGTACTATTGCCGAAACTACAAACGCAACACCGAACATACAAATATGATTTCGGATCGCAATTTTTGTGCTTGGCCGCTTCAACCAAGTCAAAGGTTTTGAATCTCTCCAAAGTGCGACTCAGCTTTCCAACGTCCCTACCCTGATTTATTCTATATCATTCGACGTGTTTTACAACGAAACTAACCTCAATCGCGTATCTCTAACCGTTGCCAAAAAATAAGCGAAAAACGTTTTCGGGATCGCAACTTTTCCTATTGACCGGCTAAACCCTGTCGGAGCCGGTCAAAATTTCCGGGGCCCCCTAATGCGCATTTCGGTTTCCCAGCACCAAAACTTATATGTATTATACATTAATCGACGTGTTTTTGGGCGTAGATTATAATGAAATAAACCGTGATTACGTATCTCTAATCGTTCTCGAATTATAAGTGAAAAACTTGTCCGGGAATGTAACTTTTGCCTTTGACCGCGTGAATGCGATCGGAGCCGGTCAACATTTCTGGAGTCCCCTAAAGCGCAATTTGTTTCCCTAGCGCCGGAACTAGTATGCATTATATATCGATCGAAGCGTTTTTGAACGTAGATTACAATTAAATAAACCGCGTTTACGCATCTCTAATCGTTATCAAATTATAAGCGAAAAATTTGTTCGGGACCGCAACTTTTCCTATTGACCGGCTCAACTCTGTCGGAGCCGGTCAAAATTTCTGGGGTCCCCTAAAGCGCAATTCGTTTTCCCAGCGCCGGAATTAATATCTATTATATATCAATCGACGCGTATTTGAACGTAGATTACAATGAAATAAACCGCCATTACGTATCTCCAATCGTTCTCGAGTTATAAGTGAAAATCATTTTCGGGGCCGTACACTTTTGTCTTTGACCGCCGCAACCCGGTCGAAGCCGGTCAAAACTATTTTGAACTCCCCCGAAAATGCAATTTCAAGTTGGCAATATTTGAACGCACTCGAAGTATATACATATATAACATTGTTTAATTGTCAAGTTGCCTATTGGATTATCAATAACGCACGTTGATCTCTATCTGTTCAGATACCCAAAGACCAAAAGATATACCGGGTGTTGTCATACAAAGGTTTTAAACTGTTTTTTTTAAATGCTATTAAAACAGCAACCATTTTGTAATGGTACATGGAAGATCATAAACCAAAAACGTTAAGCGACCTGAAAAATTGAGTAGCAGGATTCTCTTTTTGTCTCCTAATGTTATCCTTTAATCCCTGGGGAATATCATCTTGATATATTACCATCCTTAAGAGCTATTAAAAAAAAAAACGATTTTATTCTTCCCGGTACAATACTTTTTTAAAAACGCATGTACTCACTTTACGATACACTTTATAACTGTAGTATAACAGAAAATATCTGATACAATTCCGCTTCACACTCCAGTAACAATTACTTAGGTAAAGCTCAATGATTCCTCCGGTATTGCTGCTAAAACCATTT
This sequence comes from Osmoderma eremita, assembly GCA_031763485.1. Taxonomy (NCBI): domain Eukaryota; kingdom Metazoa; phylum Arthropoda; class Insecta; order Coleoptera; family Scarabaeidae; genus Osmoderma; species Osmoderma eremita. The sequence goes on from JARFOC010000472.1 coordinate 395,149, forward strand.
AACATTAGGATGTTACGATGCTCGATTACAAGCAACGTTATCTAAATATGTGCACATCGACTCTTCTCGACTTGACGGATGGTTCGCAAGAGGCATTTTAACTATGTAGACAACTAGAGTGGTGGAAAATTTGATTTGAGAATTAACCGAGAGCAGATCCTGTTGTTAAAATATTTGATCTGTAGCTAACTGTATTCTGTTGCATATAAAGAGTAAATATACATACATACAATAGTTAAGATTAACCGACCACAATTAGTAGGTCGATAATTGGGTATGGCTGTTAATTTGTTTTTGTAATAACTGACTAATTTGTGTATTTTCCTGCAATTTTTGACAGGGCGTTCAACTTATTAATGGCCAAGTGTAGAAATACAAATAAAAAATACGTATTAGTATGTTTACTTTTCTAGATGGGGGAGCACTTATTGACAATTTTAATCATCTTTTTCGTATCTAGTAAGATCTAAATTTAAAACGGGATATTTTCCAAGAATTTGCTGTTTATATATTTCCATTGACTATCGTACGACCCAAAAAATTGGTAAATCAAAACCACCACTCACCATTTGTTTCCTCTTACCTTTATTCTGTAATCGGATTATAATCTCTTACAGTTATCATTACATCTCCCACTAGTTCATCTCAGGCATTTTGGTCGTAAATTCTGTCAAACATTCTCTCTCTTTTTTCTGCAGCAACTTGCTACTTTCTAATGGGCAATTCGGTAATCGATTTTTTCTTACAGCGCAAGTGAAGTAATATCCCCTACCGTTGAAATAACGGAAATCTATTTTGGGATAGACTTATAACAACACTTTATCGATTCCTAAAGGATTTTTGCCCTTCGGATGATTTGCATTCTATGAAAAAACTTGATAAAGGTACAACTCCGAATTGTAATGAGATTTTGAAACTAAATCTAACTCCATTCCCATTTGGATAAATATCAAATGTCTACCGAAATACAGAACGTACTGTATTTTATCTAACCTTCCCTTTTCTACTTGTCCCTTGGAGTATATCTAATCGCGTTTTACTTTGTCGACCTCAGATCCTTTCTGGAAATGTATTTCAATTCTAAGAGGCAAAATATACAGACGGGAAAGGATATAGGATATAGTATCACGGAATTTGTTTAGAATATAGATTTTTTATGCACTTAAATATACCGCTCTCACATTTTTCGCTTCATCCGTATATGTCACTGTCGTATGAGTTCGCGTACACTAAACACATGTCTCTTTTCAAATGTGTTTGCTCTGTAGTATTCCGTACGCGATTCGGCTGTCCAGAACTGTCGGGAAAAATTAAAGTTAAGCGACAATCGAGGAAACTTGAAGGAACACGTATTAAGTGGCAATCGAGGAATTTTGGAGGAGCGTAGAGACCGAA
>JARFOC010000472.1:396643-422118 GCA_031763485.1 Osmoderma eremita
TGGAAACTATTATTTGTTAAAGGATTATATATTTTACTTTAAATTTAATAAATTGTATAATACCCCCAATTCCTAAACAAATGTTCGAAATGTAAGTTACCTTAATGTTGAGTAATAATAAATAAAATTATGTGCTTTTTCACTGATTCTTAAATTTAAAAAAATATGCCTTTTTTAACATTTCACTGTTTTCCTCAAAATATGCATTTTAATCGTCAGAATCCCAAATAATAGAAGCGGAAGTAATAATGTACGGCTGATTCGACGAGTTGGCAACCGTGTATCGAATTCTCATAAGCTCTGTACTGCATTCGGAGGTTGGAACGATCTATAGATGTCAATATCCCCTCGTACGTGATATAATAATATGCAAGTGATCGATTTATTTATGTACAGTACTGTATATGCACACGGACGTGACACTTAAAATACACGATATTTATGATAATTTCACGTGAATACATACTACTATAGGTCTTTTCTACTTTGAATAATTCATCGACAGAATTTGAATTACAAAAAAAGTCCAGCGTACCTACAAAATCAGACAGAACTTACAATAATCGAGTAACAACACCAAGCTCGCTTTTTTTAAATAAACCGCGCGTACCATCCTCACCGCACGCTTTTGTTTTTTTCATCAAAATAGGCGACTTGGGACGTTGACGAATAATGGACGGAGCAATGCGACAAACAAAACACACACGACCAATGCTCGCTTCGCCCGACGCGTAATCGTCAGTCGTGGCTTGACGAGTGAGTTGATAACGATAAAGTAGACCGAGACGGTGTTTCTAACCTCAAACACTTCGTATTTCGCATTTAAAAACAAAACAGAATCGACAGCCCGGTATTTATTTTAAGACGAAGAGGTTTTTCGAAAATCGAAACGTCAAAAAACATAATTTCCAATACCACCAACATATTATAGCGCGATTGTCACCAGCAGTTTATTATAATGTAATATCGTGAAGTTTGAGTTTGCGACGATCAAACGAACAGAGTAGTACATATTTTAAGTGATAATTTCGTGCAATTATGTGTATATCGTAGTCATCGTTCCGTCGGAAGCCGCCTTCTAGTGATCCAAAAACCAACCGGATCTGCAAGGATGCAATGGGCAGGCTAGAATTAGGTATATATTCTATAAATCGGAAACGAGCAAAAATACCGTTTCACACTCCCTGTTGCGCTGTGAGCTGTCACAAATATTTTCAATGTTTTTATCGGTTGCGTGTTGCGTTGTTATTTGTACTTCCCAGTAAAGGCCTAGAGATACTTTGGGAATTATCTCTTATATTCTACTATTCTATTTTTCGTTTTAAGGGCCGTCGTATACAAATACGTTGAGAATGAAAATTTAGACGACGGCTTAGTCTGTATATTTATACATAGGCGGATTTGGCGCGAAATTTAAAAGGCTTCTGAATAGCTTACAATTAAGTATGCGTGGGTGAACTCGTAAGCGTTTGGGAACTTGGAAATAATTTAATTAAAAAAAATATGTTGGAATGACTCGTCTTTAATATTATTTTATACTTAATGAATAATAATGAACACGTGGTTTGAATTTATCGGTTTGACAGGTGTTAAAATGCGTCTTTGCAAAAACAATGTGGATTGGGACTTTGAAGAGGAACATTGAAATTAGATTTAAACAGTGTTGCTCGTATCAAAAGCCTCATTGTTTAATGGATTTATATAAAATAAATCCATTAAACAAAATTAAAATATGTCACAATTATATAAAAACTGACCATCACAATTCAGAACGAAGTAGACAAGCAAGAAGATGTAAACACACTGTTCGTATTACTCCTCCCGCACAAAGTATTAATTAATTCCCATTATCAAGTCGAATAACCGAATGTAAGATGTAGTACAGAAGAAGTTATAAAATATAATTGAAAATTTGAATTTTAGCGAGAAGTATATATACAACAATTTAACATTGAACAAACTGCAAATTTTCTTCATCACACTTTCACAAATCGCGTTAAACTGGCTATGGTTTTTAAATTGTATAAATTGCGTTTGATTCGTGTTACGGGGAGAATGTGAGACTAACATCCTCTCCATAACAGGATAATTACGAATCAAATTTTAGCTACTAAGGAGACGCAAGATGGCAGGTACAAGATTACCCAGAAATATCTTCCATTCTTAACATGTTTGTGGGTTTCATAAATTCACCCTTGCGTCCCTACATCAAATCCCTACATCTGGCAACACTGGGTTTAAGTAAGTGTAAAAAATAAAGGTGTATATAATAGAAAGAAATAATTATTAAAGTAAATTGAAATATCCTTTATGGATAATAAGATAGGCATGTCATTTTTTATGCTTCTATTGACATTTTACCCCAAATATGAAAGATTCATTTATGCAAGAAACGATTTTGAAAAAATAGTAAATACTGTTTAGTGAATACGACCCGTGTTTTGCAGGCCCTATCCTAAAATACTGCAGTGAGTTTTTTTGTCGTACCGAGTGGTTGCAACTATAATACCGGATCTCATTTCTAATGTGCGGCACTTTGGTTGCAGCGTCCGGGTAATGTGAATTTACTATCGTACAGATGAGGGTCTCATTCGAATACATTTTTTCTATGTATAATTTTGGAAAATAGGAAGCTGAATTAGTGGCGCCATATGTTAGAAGAATCCTTCTGTGTTAATCAAAAAATCATGTCATGTTCGATTTAATGTGTTAGAAAATCACACCTTAAACTGAACTTGACGTGATTTTGATTTTTCGATTTTTCAATTATTCAAGCCAAATCGAAACTATATTCCCGCAAGTCTGGTATTTCATTAGATCAAATGTATGACATGCTGCATGCATTGGAATTGTTGAAGTCGTTCTCTAATAAGCGCAGCTTAAAATTATGTTTTTGGATCATTAAAATTTCTGATAGAAATCTATCGAGTTTATACTTAATCCAACTGCTTATCGCCAATTAAAAAAATAATGTTTATTCGTTTCGCAGCAAATTGGTTTTTTATTTTATTTTAGTTTTTTTTTTGATTTGCATCTAAGTGTAAGATATTATTACATTGCTCGAGATAAATAAACGTATACTGTTGCGACCATAAAATTAACAATATCTGTTTCGAAAGTATTTGGTCAATCTTTACAGGTCTTGGTTTCTTTCTCGAAATTAACAATCTAGACAAAATAATATTCCTTTGAGTCAATCATCCATGAACTCACTTTTACATTTAAATTATTTAATGAAACTGCAACATTGTAAGTGCAAGTACTATATGAACCTAACCAGGTTGGATATTCCGGAGCAAGTAAAGTAATCGTTTTAGAAATAATGTTACTACTTAACACTTCTGGGTTTGATTTTTTATTCATGGAATTTAGTTTGGTTGTTGAGTATTTAAATTTAAGAGACGGAGTAACTTCAGAAGTTGATTCAAGTCGTACACCTCGAGAAATTTTAACGTCTTACCAACTTATTAAGAAAATACCGACTTCTTGGAATGTCCTTGAGAAATAACGTATATTATTTTACAAAAAAAGCTGTTACAAGATTTCTTACGTCAAATTCTTATTGATATTTTTACACGAGCCTATTGGCCGGTAGACCTTGATTTAATCAAGGTCAAAGTTCAGCGAACTTCCTATATCTCTGCAAAATCAAAGATGAGACTTGGTGTTGATGCCGTCAGTAAAAATACAATCCATATTAATGCAATGCATTCATTGTTATACACCACATTTTGAACGATACGTCTGCGTGGATCAGGCCCGGACTAAATAATTTTTGTACGTCAAAATATTTTTTTATTTCTCATTCCAAAAATCTGATTTTGGCGGTTACGTTGTACGTTGCATAATTAATACCAAACAATACGTCCGTTATTTATTTTGATTCGCCCTGTATATACAGGGTGCAACAACAGTACGTCCGTATCTGTCCGTATCAGTAGAATTTATAGTGAAAGATATCCAGACAGGAGACATCTACAAAAGAAAGTTTTTGAGATTTATTTAAACGGGAAATGTCGTTAAATATCTGATGGCTACCAAGCATACAGCCCGAGTAATAAAGGACGGAAGTACTATTGCTGCACCCTGTATACATGAGAAAGAAAATTCCATTGGGAATATCGTTGTTAATTTTATAACCGTCACTAGTACTATACCTAAATCAAAAATTCATTTAATAAATTACTCTAAATATTATTTTATTTTTTAACGACGCCACTGTATATTTCCAAGGGAATTAAAATAACGTGTCAAAAAGAGGTGATTTACAATCCTTGCCATTCGGCATTTTGCTTTTATCAATTGGTCCTGGGAAAATTTTGTGGGACTCCATATCTCTCTCACATACGGTATATGGATATCATTTGAGAATCTATACTGTATAGTCCTGTACTGTACCAAAAAGAAATGATTTACAGTCCTTGCTATTCGGCATTTCCTTTTATCAATTGGTCCCGGGGAAGATTTAGTGGGACTTCGTATTTCTCTCACATACGGTATATGGATATCATTTGAGAATCCATACTGTACAATCCTGTACTGTACCAAAAAGAAATGATTTACAGTCCTTGCCATTCGGCATTTCCTTTTATCAATTGTTCCCGGGAAGATTTTGTAGGACTCCATCTCTCTCACACCCGATATATGGATATCATTTAAGAATCCATACTGTATAGTCGCATGTGTTATCTAAGAGCTAGGAAGCATTAAATTCTCCTAAATTTAGTTGTGATATCGTACAAATTTTCACGCGTTCTACTTGTCGCTCAACTTTAATTTTTTTCCACACTTGTGGACAGCAGAATCGCGTGAAGTTTTGCGGGTATAGTTAGCCATATATACTCAGTACACCTTCAAAATTTCAACTGCGCATACCCCCTGGTTCGGTCTCTACGCTCCTCCAAAGTTCCTCGATTGTGCTTCAAACTTCCTAGATTGTAGGACTCCATATCTCTCTCACATACGGTATATGGATATTATTTGAGAATCCATACTGTATAATCGCATGTGTTATCTAAGAGCGAGGAAGCATCAAATTCTCCTAAATTTAGTTGGGATAACGTACAAATTTTCACGCATTCTACTTTCACTAGTAGTGAAATGATTTTATGTAAATTTTATCATAAAAAAACAACGACCAGTTAAACGATTACTTTTTCACTTTTTAGCAACTCATTCATATTCCCCAAATTTGTAACTTTAAACGAAACAATAAAAATATTTTTTGGGATTATTACATACGTATATTATTCATCGTTGTTTGTTTACCTTTTCCTTAATTTATTTTTAATTCCCAAGATTACATCGGGGTTTCCAGGAAATATTATAATCCTCGTATAAAAAAATGTTAACGTTTTGTACCGATAAGACTAAACTAATTTCCGCTTTGGAGAATTTGAACAAACACCAGTCTATGTACTGCAATACACATAATTGTACTTATGAGTTTGTGTGTACTTTTTTTAAAGTTTCTATGTAAAATAATGTACATTTGACATGTGTGTATATGAATGGATATAATAGCAGCATAAAAGTGTAAACCTTGGTTTTACATGAGCGTATTTTTTTTGAACTAAGCATCTAACGGGACTTCCATAGTTATGAGGATCACCAAAGTGTAACAGGATTAAATTTTGCGGAAAAAGTATTTGGGTTAAAAGGAGGGATTTATTAAACATTACAGAGTGGAGGATCTATGTAAACAAAAAACTATTACCCAGATAGAATTTTACAAAAATGTAATAACCATTTTCCAAATTTATTAATAGGAGCATGAGTAAATTCTGAAATAAATTTATAAATACCTCATTGTGCCCAGCTTAAGATAATAAATAAATGAATGAATGCTTCGCGGATATAAAAGCGAATAATCTTTGGTTATACAATAATTTTCGTTTTAAGCCCGAATGTCAACTGTCAACATTTGACAGATACATTTTACATTTCACATTATGTATCATTTGGTACAAATAATTGTACCAAGTTTTCCTAGTACTCCTCAACAAGGGGTATATACCCTATTTCAAAATCCACATTCTCTAGCGAGTATTGATTGCAACTGAAACCTTTGAAGATTGAAAATGTGGAAGTCATCCATCGTACAATCATTTTCATTTTAAGGCTAAATTTCAACTGTCAAATTTGACATTTAACAGGTTTATTTGACATTATGAATACCGTGAGGTGTAGATGACTACCAAGTGTTTCCTAGTATTTTTTAACAAGGGGTATATACCCTCCTTAAAAATCCACATTCTCAAGAGAGAATTGATTGCAACTGAAACCTTTGAAGATTTAAAAAGTAAAAGTCATCGATCGTACATTCATTTTCATTTTAAGGCTAAATTTCATCTGTCAAATTTGACATTTGCAAGTTGACATTTGGTACGTTTCTCTTGGCGTCACGATATATTTGGTCTAAATTCTTTTTTGACGTTTTTTTGCAGTGCCTGATGCAGTATGTTGGATGTCATTACAGTGCCGGAAACCCCGTGGACTTCCACCAGATGCATTTTCCATCGACAGCGGAAAATACGAACGGCAACGTAAGTTTCATTGTACGCAAACCCACCCGCACCCACTAGATCTAAATAGGGGTTCATGTGTTACGGTATATTTTACCATTATCGATAAAACCTGAAGATATCTATGGCAACGAAGCTACTGAATGTTTGCCACGTTTGACAGAATGAGGCCAGCGCGGTCGGTTCCTTTATAATCGGTGGAATAAAACGGTTTGAATCTATTTTCTCCGGCTCTCAAATAAAGAAAGAGAGAAAAAACATGTATGTATAAGACCCGAACGGGATGTTATTGATACTTACGAATTTGGTTGTATTTCACGTGCGTCTTAATGGCATGTTTGTTGCCGATATAAAATCGTTTATAAGGTATTGTTTTGCGCCAAAAGCGAGTATAGAATTTGTCAAACACAAGATCGCGAACAAAATATCGTAAAAAACGCATTAAAAAAAACTGCCTACATTGTGCGTTGCCGGTGCACAATAGCAAAAAGTCAATAACGATTTTTAAGTAACCAGCGACATAAGAAAAACTTTTAAAAAACCGAATGGTTTATCGAATTTTCTTTTAACAAAAAAAAAAATTTACAGGGATGGAATTTGTATACATATTGTATAGGACGAACTTAAACGGAACATCTTGTAGGAAAATTGTTGGGCAATGCAAAACTTTATTTTTTCTTAATTATTTAAAATAAATGCTCAAGGTGGTTAATTTCGAATGCTTTGAAAAAAAGAAAAACTTGTGAAAATCGTGGAAAACCAAGAAAAAATTCTGCAAATACTGATAAGTACATAAAATTATTGTCTAAAGAAAGGTCTTAACATGTTTTGAAAGAAATGAATACGAAGATATCAGTGATCATTGGAAGGCGATTGATGGAAAATGAGTTCTATGGTCGATCGGCGCAAAAAGATCCACTCTCTTAAGCAGGAAAAAAATTACAGGGAGAGTACGTTATGGGATATCAAGGGGTCTCAAATCAAAGTTCGTCTACTGACGCAACAACAGAGCTTTCTGAAGACTAGAATACGACCAAGGAATATTATGCACGTATGCCCATATCGGAATGGGGGAGTGCTCACTGACAACGAGAGATATCAAGTCGCAACGATTCTTACTAAATTCAACAAAGGGAAAATAAACTCTACAATTATACAAAATAAATTGAAATTCTAACAATGTTACTTTATGCAGGGTTCCAACCGCGGCCAAACAATAGCCGAGTCTATCGTAAAACTCCCGCCTCACTGCCTCGAGATTTCTGGGGGTTATTGTTGCAAAACTGTAAAGATTTTATTTGACATAATCCCACAGAAAAAAATCGCGGGAATTGAGGTCGGGTTATGCAAGTATGCCAGATCGCGGTACGTACAATATACTTCGCACCCCGGCGGGAGCTGAGCATACGTGTATAGTACTTGGGTTCTATAGTAATTTTATGGGCGTTCGTAACACGAATCCTTAGATTGGAGACTTAGTATTTGATAATCACTGAAAAACGGCGAAAAAGTACGAGACTGGATTGGAGGATCTTTTTCCCCGCATTTTCTCGATATTCGTTTTAATTTCCCGGCGTTAAAAAATAAGATTCTACGTTAATCGAATGATCGAGCGCCCCAGTGATTGAAATATTTCTGACACCAATAAAACGCATATTATATAAATGCCCACTGATTCGATAGGAACAATAGTCACCTATAAAAACCAATTATTGGACGATAAAGCCGTAAAAATTCGACCCACAAAATACAACTTACCAACATACGCACAATCCACAAAACGACTCAATTAGCATTTTAACTCGAGGTAGTACGGTCAGTTCCAAGTTCGAGTTGAGTAGACGAAGAAAAAAGTGATTTTTAACCTTTGTTAACCACATAAATAAGTAAGATGTGACAGCGCCTACCCGATATCATCCCAAAACGATATTTATATAGTAGAATAAAACCTTATTTTGCTGCGTAAGTTAACTTTAAACTTTTTATACATAGCGTGTTTAAGCCTGTTCATACAAAGCTAAGGCTACGTGCAAATACAGATAGATATGTAACAATGACTTTACCAGTTTCGCGGAGAATTTAAAACTTTATTGTTTTTAGAATAGGTAAAAATAAAGATTACATTCCGAGCAGGCGAGTACAAATATACGCCGTAAAAGTGCTAAATGTTTTTGCGTTCGTAATGGTTTAAACAATCGTCACAAGATACGATGTTTTTGTAATTTTTAGGTGAACGTAATCCCTGTTGAAAGTCTGTTACTATTTAGAGAGAGATTTCTCCCTGACTTTTTGGCCATTATATTAATTGTAATAAAGATAAGTATTCGTATGAAAATTATACAGGATATACTTTCTAGTAGACAAAATGGAAAAACGGTATGGTTACAACTGATTTACAAATAGGTTTTTGGAAACGGTGTCTAAGAAAAAGACTCGATTTTGAAAAAGTCGATTGAATTTATACGCTAGGCTAAGTACTTATCAATACCCTCTCATATTATGAAAGAGACGTAACCACAGAGAATTAAATTGTTACACCCCTCCTACTTTCTATTTTTATTTTAATATTTGCCTTACTATAACACGGATCAATACCAGAATCCCTCGTAGGCAACGAAGATTCTGGTCGTGGAAGTAAGTTTTCGATAACGATACTATAGTTCTCGCAATTAAACAACCGACTTTTGACATTTCGTCTTTTCGTGACATTACACGCATTACAAAGCATATCATATGGTTTGACAGTTATACAGATAGGTTAGGGTTAAAAAATACGAAAACTATCGATACTAAATAGAACGTCAAAGTGACAAATGTCAATAAGTGCGTTCACACCTTACCTTATCTATGCAATTGGCAACGCTCTAATTGAAGAAATGCTATGCGGACGAAATGTCACTAGATTTGACGTTACGCTAAATGTGAAGTTGGGTTTGTTTGTGTTTGTATGATTTTAACATTATGGCTGTCAAAAGTTGGCTGTTTCGTTGCGGGAACTATACTCTTCCTATGTACATATGTATAATTTTGGTGCCGTTAACTTTCAGACAACGACCGGTGTACCGCCATCGACCACAAGTGTCCTTAGGAGTTGGAGGAAGAAGGATGCCTCGGAAAAACAACCCCTGTCAACTGTTGGACCCACCCCCGCCCCCGCAGAGCAACCTAACGCCAATTCAGCGAACGGCCAGACCTCCGAGACCCAAGGCCCTGTAGCGAGAGTGGCGCCCCATACTCACTATCCGAAACTGCCGCCCCAAGTGACCACTGAGGCTTACAGATATCCGCAACAGTATGGCGATTTCGGGTAAGATATTCGCATCGGGGGTCGTAACAAGAGATCAAATCGATCGTGGAATATTCTTTGCAGAGTACAAGGACCGCAGCAACTGCCCACGCCGGTAAAATACTCCGAAATCATCGAACCGATGCATCAGGGTATCGAACAGTTGCCACCTCAGATTCACCTCCATCAAAAGCAGAAGGAGAAAACGTACCTGGAGATGTGCAGCGTCCAACAGAATCACATGAAATCCTATCAGGATTATCCGAATTATAAGCAGCACTACGACGGTCTGAAGAGCTACAATCACCTGGCCCCGAGCGGATACAACAAGCAGTTTCATCCCCATCACGCTCCACACTACGCCTTGCAGAAAGAATCTCAAGTGTCCGCGGGATACCCGGTCCAAAAGGATGCTACAGGTCCGACCGGGAACATACCTCCTCCTCCTCCCCCACATCAGTACCTGCATAATTATAAGATGTCCCCGCCAGCTAGTTACCCCAGAGAGATTAGGAATTATCCCAGAGATGCGTCCGGGAACGAGTTTCTGGCTAATTTGAATAAAATCGCTCCCGACATGGCGCAGGATATAATCAACGATCCTCATTTAAGGGAATCGCAATTTCCGATGTACCCGCCGACTATCGATCAGAACCGATTATACCACAGTCAACCCCAACAGCATCATCACCACCCCCACCACCATCAGCGGATGTACCAAAGAACTTCTCCCATACAGCACCCTATCCAAAACTATGCCCACCAGAGAAATCTGCAGAATTTCACCCAATATCCGCCGTCCATGAACCAACAGAGGATAGCACCGGATCCATATAGGATGTACGCACCTCCGCATCAGCGGTATCAAGTTGGGCAAGTCGAGCAAGTCCCGAGCAATTTCTCCCCCAGGCAATACCACGAGAACGTCATCGGTTTGCCGCCGAGAATTTCCCCAAACTACGCTCCCTGTAGCCAGTTGGAGTACGCCCAGCATTACCAGCATAGACAAGTGCCTATGAGGCAAGAATTTTTGCCCATACCGAATAAGCCTTACATCGAATCGCATCCCGATATACCCGAGATTGTGCCTGACGATTCTATACACGCGCCGAAAAACACCCTAAAAACATTCCTGGAGAATTGGAGGGAGGAATTTACGGAAGACCCAGACGCGGCTGGTGAAGTCGGACCAAACTCTGAGAAAATCCAATTAGTCAAAGCGACCGCGGGAGGTCCCAATCGCGAAAACACCTTATACGTCTTAGATACCGTAGAGATCCCTTCGGAAAATATTCCGCAATACCTCCATTTACAACCGTTGGAGAAATTACCACCAAATATCCGGGCGTTCACTTACAACTCGAACGAAGACAATTCTAGCAGGCAAAATGCTATAGTCATCTCGACGAATATGAAATCAGAAGTCGCAAACAAACCCGAAGAAGTCGATTCTAAAGAAGCGTCGTATCAACTATTCCAGCAAAACAAAAATTTTCATCCGAATATCGCCTTAAACTCCTACAAAAACGAAGATATTTCCTCGCACGAAGATAGGCCAGCTTGCAAGTTGCTCCAAAGCATGGCCAATGCGAAAAATGCCCAGTTGCATGACCGGGTAATAGAGAACCAAGAGAAAATCGTTCGGAACTTCGAAGAGAACCACAAACAGATGTGCAGATCCCTACCAGAATTGATAACGGAAGATACCGAAGATATGAACAAAAATCAAGACCATTTACACAGCGAGTATTCGGAAATCGTAGATTCGATCCTAGACGAGAATATACAGGGCGTCAACGCCAACGAAATCGCATTGGTAAATGAAGAAGAAGAAAATTTGGACCTGGTAAATAGCACGGAAATTGCAGGAAGAAAAAGTGTCATCGCCGAAAATCAACATGCACTCCCGGCTCGCGAAGAGGAAATACCCGGCGACAAAGAAGAAAAAATCGAAGAATATCGCGACGAAGAAAGAACGATTACCAAAGTGACAAATCAGCACCTCAAAAGTGAAGATAAAGGTGAAGATGCGCGGAAACGACTTGAAGATCCGATAGACCTATCTCAGTCTTTCGAAGAATCGCAAGAGAACGCGGAAGATAATAAAACAGCTACAGTGGAAGAAATAAATCCGGAAGAAAATGATATCGATGAAGATTTTATCGAAGAACAGGACACTAAACATGTCTACACTGATATATTGTCTTACAAACACTTGCTAAATCCACCAAAATCTCCGGAAAATGAAGCGAAAATACTTGAAGAAGAGAAAATAGCGAATAAAGAAGAAGAACCGCACGTAGAAATCCCGGATGAAGTTGGAACGGTGACGATTGCCGCTACTAAAGAAATATCTGCTGAGACGCGTGAGAACAAAGAAGATTTGATTCCCGACGAAGTAGAAGTTGACACTATATCTGACACTATAATAGATGAAGAAACAGCTGTGTCATCCCCAACTATTGAAGACAAACCTGAAGATAATGAACCAGATAAATCAGAAGAAGAAATATTAGCAGATGCCACTGAAATTCCGGGTGAAGAAGAAATACTACCTGACGCCACTGAAATTCCAGCTGAATCAGAAATATTACCTGATGTCACCGAAATCCCAACTGATGAAGAAGTATTACCTGATGGCACTGAAATTCCAGGTGAATCGGAAATATTACCTGACGCCACTAAAATTACACTCGAAGAAGAAATATTACCTGATGCTACGGAACTTGCAACTGAATCAGAAATATTACCTGATGGCAGCGAAATTCCAACTGAATCAAAAATGTTAACTGATGCTACTGAAATTAGACGTGAAGCAGAAATATTACCAGATGCAACTCAAGTTCCAACTGAAGAAGAAATAAAAACCGTAAAATATCCAGGAGAATCAAAAAATATAACCCAAAATGAAGAATTTCTTCAAATCAAAACCGCAGAATATGCAGAAAACCCAGAAAATATAGACGGAAATGAAGAAGTTCTTCAAATCAAGACCGTAGAATATACAGAAGAACCAGAGGATATAAACGAAAATGAAGTAGTTCTTCAAATCACTGATAATTTTGAAGACACCATAGAGGAAGTCGCACATGACGAAGTTGTCGAACCGACATACGATACTTCCGCCGGTGATCTTGCGATGGAAGTTGAAGAAATTGACGAAGAAAAAGAAAGCATCCTCTTGGAAGAAGCGGTCGTTGAATTGAGTACAATGCACGTGGAAAAAGAGAATTCCGAACATATCGATTGTATCAAGGATAATATGAAGACAGAATGTCAAAATGCGCAAGTTACCACGCAATGTGAAGACATGGATGTTGAAGATCGAGTTACGGAAGAAGTTGTTGATGTAGCAGATGCTAAAGAAGATAATGAAGGTTGTGACCATCATATTCAAGAATTTATTATTACGGAGGATGTCGAAACAAATAATGAAATTGAAGTGGCTACGACTGATATTACAAGCTTTGAATCCATGCCCATTAATACAGTGGAAACCGTTGAAGATATCGGTGAAGAAGTTATAATGGGACAAGAAAAAACACCCGAAGAAAAAGTCTCTTCCCTATTGCATAAAGAAACAGTTCAAGACAATTTTTTCGAAGAGAAAGAAAAAAACACATTAGAGGAACATAATTCAAAAACCGATCAAGTGGTTTTAGAAGATAATAATGTGGAATTAATTGAAGAAATAATTGGAGGAGATACTGCAAAATCGCTTGAAGATATAACAGAAACTGATGATAGTAATCCAATTGTTCTAAAATATGGTGCATCAGCTCCCGAATTAGAAATAATCGAGAAGGGAGATACAACAAACGTCACAAAAGAAACATTTGGTTCTTCATTCGTCCTGGAAATAGCTAAAGAATTGCTACAGATTAACGTGATAGAAGACCACAACGGCGAGAAAATCATATCTGTAACACCTTTAACAAAAGTCAAGGTCATAACACCTGCAACAGCGATTAGCGAAGAGAAACACGAAGAATTTTTTGAAGAAAAAGCTGCTGAAATATCGGATACCCCTTCCGAAGATAAGGAAACCGTTGCAATTGAAGATACTAGCGCTATAGAAGAGGTATCTCTAGTTGTTAGTGATGTTATTGATCAAGTTGTAAGAATGGAAGAAGCACGTAAAGAAGAGATGGTGTTTACTGCGCAAATAAATGATAATATTAACGAAGTAAGTGAAGTAATAATAGAAACTTGTGGCTATATGGAGACATCGGTTGAGAATGATGTTAAGTTTGAAGAAGAAACAGAAAGTAATGAGGAAACAATTTTGGAAAACGATGACCAGATAATAGATTCAGAAATGGAAATTCACAACGAAGTAATTATCGATAGCAAAGAGGAGGTCGACATTGAGATACCTCTAGAGCCGGTTGAGTACAAAAACGAAAAAATCCCAAACAGCTTGCAAGAGAAAGAAGCGATAATCCTTCCAATACCCACAGAAGATGCCATCACCAACAATAACTACATCAAAGATATTTCGTGTGTCGACGCATGTGAGGGTAAACGTGAACTCGTCAACCATAAACCCAAAAGTACACGGGCTTCAGTTTTAAAGCAGCAACACAAGTCCACAAGACCCCAGTCAACTAGAAAGAAAAACCTGCAAAATATAAAGAAGAAAAGGGTGAATTTCGACTTGCCTACCTTTAAGAAAGTTGAAGCTCTCGATAACATCGAAAAAGCCAAGTTATTTTCGTCTGTGGTCGTTATAGACAAGATTCCTGATAGGGTTTTGAAGAAAAATGCTTCGCATAAAGAGAAGTCGATCAGTAACGGCAAACTTTTGAATAAAAGTAAGAATAAAATTAGATTGCAAGAAAAGCGGTGCCGCAACAGCGTCAATTTTAGTAAATTTAAGAGGAAATTTGACTTGGCGCGGGATAAAAAAGTACCTATTGTTAAAATGAAAGAAGTTGTTTCAAAAGATTCGAAGGAAGATAGGAAAATTGAAGACAAGTTCGTCTCAATTAATCCAAGTCCAACTAGAGAAACATCAGATGGTACAAGCAAAATCATGATTATTCCCCCTAAAAAGATTGAAAAATTACCATCCCCAGATCCGAAACATCTTCCGCCATCCACAATACAGGCCCGAATTGAAAAACTCGTGTCTAGTCATACTTCAAGCGAACCTATTAAGAATCAAGAGGAACCTGCAAAAATTATTATCGAACCTCCAAAATTAAATGATACGCAGTTTCAACGTCCAAATGGCATCTTGAAACCGTACAAACATCCAAAAGATTTTCGCAGAACCAAATCGGACGACCATCTCAGTTCTGAATTCCTGGATACCTTCAAGAAGAGGCGCTTGAGTCTGCAGGAGTACAACAACAGAAAGAGGAAGCTCCACAATAAGTTGGACGAAGTGAAGAAACTTCTGGACACAAAGATCGGCGAAGAAAATGAAGATACAGTTGAGAAAAGCATGGTGGAGGAAGTGTTGAAGAGTTTAAATTCTGAAGATATGTATGCGGAAGAAGATAAGGGTAGCGAAGCTGGGAAACCTGATAATGTACTGGTTAAGTGTGAAGATTTTAGTATCAAGGAAGAAAAATGTATGGCGGTCGAATCGTGTGAAAGTGCCTTAACGGAAGATGTTAAAGATTCAAGAATTGAAGAATTGCCATCTTCTACTAACGATGTTAAAGAAAATGTATTGGAAAATGATTCACAACCTAGCAGTGAGACTTTAGAAAGTATTCAGACTGAAATTATACCAAATTTAAGCGAAAATTTTGAAGATAAACCTAAAGAAACAATCGACAAATCTACAATAGAAGAAAAAGTAAATTCGTTAGAAATATTCCTACCTAAAATAGCTGTTACGAGAATGGAAACACCCACAACTCCGAGAAATGTTGAGGAATCGGATATCTCCAGGAAGCTAGACGAATTAATGGCAGAAAATCCGATATCCTATACTCAAAAATTTAACGAAACCACTTTGATAAACCGGTTTTTGAATCGCGAGGTTCTGACTCCCGAAGAATTAGCTAGGGTTACGCAAATCGTCCAGTACAAAAGGGCCATACAATCTTTACAAAAACCCAATGTAACGGAGCAAAGTCCCAAGCGCAGATATAGTTCGGAATTTCCCAAGAGTATCAAAATAGACTTTAGGGACTTTGATATAAGGAAAAGCGAAAACATAAATTTATCTGGGTGCGGTGAAAGCTTCAATCAAGCGGCTAAAGTTTGCTATAACAGGAGTATAAGCGCCTTTATCGAGGAACAATCGAAAAGGAACACCAGATTGGTTAAGGATCATATGAGGAAGGACGCACAATTCGCCAGACAATCAAAGGAAGTATATTATCATAATAATAATAACATTTGTGATAAAGCCAATATGCCTTCTACAAACTTAATGGCAGATGAAATAAAAGTTGTCTCAGATAGGAGTAAGGAGGTGGACCAGGTGGAGAAAAACGCGCCGGAAAGCAAAGAAGATCCAAACAAGATATCCGCGAAAGTTACTGAATTTAACAGTAACACCGAGGGCGCCAAGAAACACGAATATTCTTCTCAGAATAGGCATTCAATTTTGAGCATAATATCGAGCCCCAAGAAACCGTCGAATATTAAAGATCGCCAGGACAGTTTGACCGACGAAAAACCGGCTGCTCCAGTTATAAAGCATGCCATTCAAAATATAATCAAAATTGACGATAAATGTGTAAAAATAGAAGATACAACTCCGGCGAATAAATTGTATTTGAGTAATGTGGTACAGGCGAAAGATAAAAGTGCAAAAATAGAAGAATCAACGCAAGAAATAAAATTATTTTTGAGTAATGTGGTACAGGCGAAAGATAAAAGAGCAAAACTAGAAGGATCAACTCAAGAAAAGAAATTATATTCGAGTAATGTAGTACAGGCAAAGGATAAAAGTGCGAAACTAGAAGAATCAACTCAAGAAGATAAATTGTATTCGAGTAACGTAGCAGCGGCAAAAGAGGAAGTAAAAAATGCTAATCAACAAGTTAGGAAGCAGTCTCAGAGTCCGGAAAAAAGACAAAGCCAGTTTAGAGAAAATGCATGTCCACCATCACTGAATATAAGCTCAGAAGATGTGTCCAAAATTATTAAACCGAAACTTAATATTTGCAATCAACCCAAAGATAAAGTGATATGTCAAAATAGTAAAATGGACGCGGTAAGAGATCAAAAGGACTTCAACAATCAAAACTCAAAATCCATCATTGAAAAAAGCGATTCCGTCACCACCACTGTGCTAAGTAAATCTTCGGAAGAATCACCCCCGAAAGATATGCCGGAGAAAACAAAAGCCGTTATTCCTAAAGAAGGGTCGAATAATAAACAAATATCAAAGACCAAAGCTCAACTCAAATGTTTCCAGGATACCACTCCCCCTAGATCTAAATCTATTATTACCACAGAGCAAAATTTGTCACCGGTAATCTCAAACTTAACGAGACTAACTGCTCTACTCACCTGCTACAAGAAAGGACTTGAAAATGGCGACGCAACCGACAATTTTAAACGGATCGAAGAGATTATAGACAGACTCTCTCCGAACCTAAAAAATTTACCCAACCTTCAAGACGTCAATCCCTCCAACGTATATGAAGTGTCCAAGAAGGAGGAATCAAAGTTGAAATTGCATCTAAAGAAGAAATTACACGGCCCTGGCGATAATAGGAAAAAAAGGAAACGATTTCGCAACCTGTACACGGAAAACGAATCCGACGAAGATCCGCCCAAATCGAAGGAGGCCAAAACGGAACGAAGCGATATCGATTATTCAGTATACCAAAGAAAAAGTCCCGCCGGTGTTCCGAAACTGGTCATCAAGAGACGGAAGAGCGATATCAAGAATAGTCTGCAACCCTACGTCAGAATTAATCGGCTGGCGAGCATAGAGACGATGGTGAAGAGACGCAAAAGGTCAATATTCCTAAACCGCGGCGCCGGCGTCGAATAGATCTCTACTTTATCGACTGAACTCGATACTAATATTAATAAGGATTAGTTAAATTAAGAATCGCGTCCAAATATATTTCGTTTCCGTTTATTAGGCGCGAAATCAAATCACGTTGGTTATTTGTTCTTTTTGTTTGTTGTTAAGTTTCACATATGTCAAATTGATTATTTTTGACAGCGCTGTCGAATATCAAAAACAAATATTTTCCTAAGCGAAGGGCTATTTATCTTCATAATAATAATCGTAATAATCGGTAAAAATTTAAGATTCACTTGATCATGTATGGCAATCATTTGATTTTGACACCTGTCAAATATAAACGATTTTTTTTTTCTTGGTTTTATTATACGTTATATATACTAACAAACAATATCATTCCTCGATTTTGTGATAGAAACAAATACTAATATGTAAAAATACATTCCCCTTCATCCCTACTTACTCTTGGACGACTTGAAAAAGAAAACGTTTATATACAGGGGCTGTCCAAAATTAAATATTTACCGACACCAAGTAAGTAATGGAAAATTAAAACAAAAGGTAGTGAAGCATACATAAATGGTGAAAAAACAATTAAACGAATAATTAATTTTGAACATACTCTGTATATTATTGCATTCCTAAAGTTGTTTTTTTACATCAGGTGAAATGGGGTACAATTTATTGCGGATTTTCCAAAGCCCCTTAACGTTTAAGTTATCTTTCGTGTTATCTTTCTGGGATAATGATATATTATTGTTTTTGTTATAAATATAATTTAACAGGTAGCTTACGTAGTTTTTAAGTTATTCATCAATATTTAATTTTAAGGTAAAAATAATTCTTTTAGGCCAAATATTCCGATTTCTCTTAGTGCAATTATGTTAGATTCTTTCTTCTATAACAAATGAATACTATATAGGGTGATATAGATACAAAATCAACCGAAAAAAGACTATTTTTAATTACAGTTTTCGCGGTGGACTCTTCAGAAATAGAATTCTGTATTAACTATTGTTTTGGTGCAAATTTGTTCCCGTCAATTTTCCGATATTCCGATTACCTTAATCAACTTTCGATACATTTCCATCCTATACCTTATTAAAGTTAAATAAAAACCCATAACACTCCCCATAAACAATTTAATTAAAACTGACAACGTTGCAAATGACACTTACGACAGATATAGACAGGAAGAAAATAGCCACTTTGATAAAAATAAAATGTATTACCTGGATACGCAAAATCAACTTTATAATGTCTGAAACAATTGATTTTTCGATATCCGTTTATTAAGACTAATGTTTGTTTTTAATCACCCTGTATGTCATGTTTGTCAAGAAGGGAAAAAATATTTACTTTTACATTGTATATGCATTCCGATTTTTTGTTTTTATTTTGTATATATGTTGAGAGATGATATAATTAATATTTAATCTTGTTTGATTTGTTACAGAGAATAATAAATTTTTATTTATTTGTACATTTAAATACACCTCTATTATATATACAGGTTGTTCTAGGAAGCTAGCCAGAGATTGCTAACTTTACTATTCCTGGACCAAGCACTAGAATTTTTATGGCGATTGCAGTAGTGACAACATAAAAACAATTGAGTATCGCATTTCCGAGATATAGACTTTGTAGCGTCAATAATAGCAAAGTTGGCAGCGGTGGCCACTTAATCTATAGCAACCTGTATACACGGCTATCTAAAATGATTATTTTGAGGGAAAAAAACAAACATTAACAAACAGTGCTTCAAATAAGTATTTCCATTAAATAAATGAAATTATAATAAATTCGAAAAACTAATTCTGTGCCTGATAAAACTAGTTCCAATGAAATATGCTTGTTTTTACAACAAACGCAGGATGATATATATAATAACAATATTCTTTGCGGCACTAATTTTACCAAATAAAATATTTTTTTAAAGGACGTTGTTAACATATCAAAACTAGTAATTCCACATATAAAGAGAACCAATTTTAAAACGAATCAACCTACAAAAACATGGTAGATACAAATTGTAAATAAAAATATCCAGCAGATATTATATTATAATTATTTCAAGGTATGTTTCAACAATCTACGGTTACAATGGAGTTTTTAAATTCTATGTCGATAGAGGAAACACCTTTATACTATTATAAAATTAAATATATCTATAGCGTTGCAAATAATAAGAAGAATATTGTATATTTTGTAACTTGTTGGAAGAGAAAAATACATATATTACTATAAATTATTATTACATATTATATAATATATATATACATAGAAAGATACAGGTGATAAATAAGAAATATTTATACTATATATTGTTTTGCAACAAAAATATGATTTTTATCGAGTGTAGAGCTAGTCTTATTTCAAAAATAACGATTTTAAAATTGCAACTTATAATGAAATTCTTGCTCATTGGCGTCCAGTATTATTATACTAAAATTGTTCATTTTGCAATACATACCTATATACTTTTTACATTTTTATATGGCATTGAATACCAAAAAAAAAATATTTACATTAAACAAATTGACTAAAACCAATTAATGGGCATTCTAAAAACATTTTTCTTTTTAGAGTTCCCGTTGATTGGCTGTTCTGTTGTTTAAAACAATACCAAAGTGTATAATTATAATCATGTTTTTATATGCATATTACATACATAAATAATTATAAACAAAGGGCGAATTAAAAAAGGAAGTTATTAACAAAAGCATTGTTGCCAATTTTCCATAAAATAAAACGTAAAAGAGATAACACATAATTGTTTCCATACTTTTAGTGTTACCGTGTATTTTTCCAAGAATTTTCGTAAGCTTACTAGTTTTATTTTGTTTTCTATCACTAAGGATATAGTTGTTACCAATAGATGCCACCTAAAATAGAAAAATCCCCGCAATTTGCACTGATAACTTTAAGTTTGTTGATGATAAAACGTAGTTGTAAGTAGAATTGTCGTTTTTTATTATTACAATTATATTATCGAGAACTAGGTTACTTTGGCGGGCGGGCAAACTGTCATTTCCAACTCCAAATCACAGTCTAAGTTCGGTCAGACTGTGACTTGCCGCTTATGACATTCTGACCGCTTCCCTAGTGTACATTTTGAAAAATATAACTTGTTGAGAGTGCCTTGGTGTAGAATGTAAAATACACGAGCACCTAAAACACTTGTGATTGAGTTATTTTTTGTTTAATTTTTTCGTTTTAATTTTTATCGCATCCAAATGTTGTACCGTGGAAAAGTTTACTTTATAATGTTGGCACTTGTGTTTAAATAAAACGATTGATATATAAAAACTATATAATAAGCGCGTTTTATTCTTGCCTCCATAAATTTGTTTAAAAAAATGTAAGGTCCATTCTCGCGGGCCTTTGCATTTTACATTGTTTTATGATAAAAAAAAACCTAATTAATATCACTCGAAAAATATAGTTTGCATAAAATAAATTTAGAACAAATTTATAGCAAAATTATCAGAAGCGATAACTTTTCGCGATCCCTGTATGTAATATGATTGGACATTTTAGTACGGCAACGTATACAGTGAGCACCTAAGAGTTGAAATAAATTCTTTTAAAATTCAGGTGTTTCTCTCTCGAAAAAACGTTCGGACCCATCGATTTTTGTTTTTAGTTTCCGTTTTTCTGATGATTATTTCATGTATACAAGTTGACCCAAAAACATGTTACGACCGCTCACTTTTTTTTTTTGAAACGCCTGGATATGTTCAGAATTTGACGTAGACTTTAAAAATTAAATAAAAGAAAGGTGTTTTCATTAAAAAAAAAAATAAGTGAACAATCATAAGATATTTTTGGATCATCCTGTATGCATGAAATAATTACGCTCACTGATAGGCAAATTAGTATTTGATAAGATACGCGCTGTTTTTTATCAACTAAATACAAATTGCTCCGTTTTAAATGTTCATCCGATTCAATCAATCAATCATTTTAAAGTATTAAATAAATAAATCTGATTAATAAATTTACAGAACGAATTTTTCGTTACCCTTGCGTCATTCAAACCTTCTTTACGTTTCGAAATAACACATGACATTGCAATCTAATTTTAAGGTTAAACAAGGGTTTAATATAGACGCAGACACTTTAATCTTTATTGTATTTTTCCGGAAATAATTTGCGATAAAAGCTGAAATTTTTCCATTTTTCTCGTAAAACTATAAAACTCCCGTATAAAATGACATTGGTCTACCAGAAAGGTTGAACGAGGTAGCGTCAGGTGGTCGTGTTACGTCGTGCTAAAAGTTCGAGTTACGTCTGGTTACGTCAGTCAGTCAAATAGATGTTTGCCGTTTAATTGTTTGATTTTGTCCGCTAAAATATTGGACAATCACCGTCGACGTATTTACAAAGAAACGAGAGCTCTTGAAACATGTTAGGTGCCTGTAGAAACACTCTGGGTGTTAGTTTACAAAGGTCAGTAAAAATTATCGCCTTTTAGATAAGTTTTATCGGTCTCCAAAACGTCTCATATATCACGACTTATCTCTTAATTATTATTTATAATCTTCATATTTTTGAAAGAACTTGAACTTGTTGACTCCTAAGCGATAATTTTGCTCCTATAGCGAGCGTAGGTTTTGTCATTTTGATTCGAATTCTAGCTATAGTATCGTGCATCCTTTGTCAAGGTATGTGGAAAATTCCAGTTGCTAAAATCAATAATTTAACTTATAGACCTTTTGCTATGTCTAGATTTTCTAGCAAACAATTAAAATTAACTTCTGAAAAAGCTGGAGGATATATTTTTATTTGTGTTGCCAATCTCAAAATTATATTTACTGAATGAATTGACTTAAATCAGTATGTTTGAGCGTCCTTGACAGTAAACAGCTGATTCATCTGACATTACCCACAATAGAAGGTAAACATAATAACCTTCTTGCAATTATTATTTTGATAATGTTCCAAAATTCATTATATAACTAAACAAAAAGAAATTCAGTGAATGAAGAGATATTTATAGTAATCTGTAGTAGGTTAATATAAAACTATTTTAGGTTCGGTGCAAGATGTTTAGCCACATCTGTTGTACCAGAAGTCAAAATAGACGACTTCGAGGTAAGAAACGAACCCGTATTTCAGTATCTGAAGGGGTCGAAGGAGAGGACGGAACTTGAGAAAACCCTAAATGAAACGGCTAGCAAAACGGAGGACGTACCGATCGTCATAGGCGATAAAGAATATAAGACAGACGAAGTCAGATACCAAGTTAGATTCTTCTCTCGGGATTATCGTCGGGGAATGCGATGATTGGTGAATGTAATATTATTTTGTAGGTCATGCCGCATAATCACAAGCAAAAAATCGCGAAATTCTATTATGCCGACGCCAAGCTATTGAATAAGGCTATCGACGTGGCGGTCGAAACTCAAAAGAAGTGGGATAGAGTACCGATACCGGAAAGGTCGCTTTCCCCTAGACGTTACCTTATTTTTATTTTATCGAAAAATATATTCCAGGCTGGCGATATGGGAACGTGCCGCTAGTTTAATGGCGGGTAAATACAGACAAACATTAAATGCCGCCACCATGTTGGGGCAGGCCAAAACGGTGATACAAGCGGAAATCGACTCGGCAGCCGAACTCATAGACTTTTTCAGGTACTCCGTTTGCGTCACCCGTTATTTCTAATCGATATTAAAACTGACATTTCACAGATTGAACGCGTATTTCTTAAAAGAAGTTACTAAATATCAACCGATCTCCGAAGAACCCCAAGTGACGAAGAATACGATGAGGTATCGAGGTATTGACGGATTCGTAGCGGCTGTTTCTCCTTTCAATTTCACTGCCATCGGTGGAAATCTGGCTTACACGCCGGCTTTAATGGTATGTCGTTTATGTACTTTCGTTGTTGGTTTTCTAAAGATAACGTTGTTGCAATTTGAACCTTGAACGCGTGCCAGGTTTTCAACGGTTTTGATTTATTTTGGGAGGTAAAAATGGGTTTGGTGTAAATGCAGTTATTAAATAACTTTTAAGTGAATTTATTTTATGCAACATGGCCAAGAAAGAAAAAATTAAATAAGTTTGTTTCTTTGTTACTTTAAGATGTTTGTTTTAGTTGTAAATTGGAAAAGAAAGAAATTGTTTTAAGTGTAAACCAGGCCCTTCTTAAGAGATATCAAAAAAATTTATTAATAAACGAATTAGGAATTTGAAATGTACTTTTAAATCAGAGATCGATGCCATTTTTTTTTCTTTAACAATTTCCCTTTTTTCATAAAAAACAGGGCAATGCCGTCTTGTGGAAACCCAGCGATACGGCGTTGCTATCGAACTGGAATATATTCAAAATATGCAGGGAAGCCGGTGTACCGCCAGGCGTTGTGAATTTCGTCCCAGCCGACGGACCCGTGTTTGGAGATACGATCACGGCGTCGAAATACTTGGCCGGAATCAATTTTACAGGAAGTGTACCGTGAGTGTCGCCACGCGAATAAAATTAGGAGAACATGGGTTGCTATAAATCTTATTTTGTGTAAATTCCCCAGTACCTTCATGCGCCTATGGACACAAGTGGGACAGAATATCAACAAATATATCAATTTCCCCCGGCTAATCGGAGAATGCGGCGGTAAAAATTACCATTTCGTACATCCCTCCGCCGACGTGGAGACCGTCGTGAGCGGTACGATAAGAAGCGCTTTCGAATTCTGCGGGCAGAAATGCAGCGCGTGTTCCAGGATGTATGTACCCGAATCTCTTTGGGGAAAGGTCAGAATTACTTCCATATAGAGTGAAATCACCTAAAATCCATTCACTTTAAGAATGTAGTAGGACAGCGACAAAGTATAACAGATGGATCCATCGATGAATTTAAGAACTCCCCCATTGATTTCTGTGAGACACTTTAATAGTTCTTTTTTAAAGTCGCTACAATTATCCCAATTATAGAACGATGTACAAATTACTTCAAATATCTTTTTTTTATGTTGATAATGTGGAAGCAACACTTGGTCCGAGTTGGGGTCCTTCAATTAATAATTCCTTTATCTCTGTTAATTTAAAAGTTTTGTTATGTGCAGCTACATATTCCTTAACTTGACCCCATATGAGTTCTATCGGATTTAAATTGCAATGATATGGTGGCAACTTTTTCGACCAATTTCTGCTACCATCTCATCGATTACATAGGGTATCGGATTACTTTTTAGATGGCTTTTAGCGAGTTCCAGAAGTTCAACTATTAAAGTATGAGATATCGCAGACAATTCATTAAAATATCCTTTTTCCGTGCAGTCATTGGCATTTTTTTGCTTTGGTGGAGTGGTACGGTGTGTAATCCATTACAAAAACACAATTTGGTTTTAAAAGGGGTAGAACATTTATTACCTACTTTGTAAATACTTCACCATTAATTTCCATATGGTAATCAGAAGCTTTTTCGATTGAAAATATGGCAACCCATTTCCAACAAAACCATTATCACTCCCAGTATGTAATATTATAATTCAACTTCTTTTTGTGCAATATGCTAAACAAATAATGTAACGAAAAACATAAGAAACAACCAAATACACATCCAAAGGCACCCAAGGAAATTTGACAACTGACATAAAAACGTAGCGATCAGTAATGTTTCATTTAGTCCAAAAAATTAAAAAAATACTCTTACCACCTCGATGAGTGAAGAACTCCTGGATACGTATTTCGGCAACTAAGTTGCCATCCTCAG
>JARFOC010000472.1:422218-442117 GCA_031763485.1 Osmoderma eremita
AAGGAAAAAGGTAATGTTAAGCGTATCACCCCGAGAACAAACCTGTTCCTAGAACGACACTATCAAACATTGACCTAAATTACTTAAACCTAACCTACATCTATGTAAAAGAATCTGATAAGAAAGGGTGGCGGAGATATGTTTTAGGTATTGTGGTTTAAATTTGCAAATAAAAGAAATCTTGAAATATTTTGATTTTCAATATGAAACATGGATACTTAATCACACTAGTTTACTTAAAGATGCGTTGAATAATGATTACTATACTATAGGATCCGTAAATTCCTTAGATATACGGATAATGAAAGTGAAGAGATCTGGAAGCAAGTGAACATACACATATCACGCATATATTGGACAAAACTGGTTGGTCAAAAATGACTCCCAAACCCCTCTTGGTAAAGCTGCTAGTAATTCTTCTTCAATTATATAACCAACGAAAAGAGATATACACAGAGAAAAAAGAGTTCTTGAGTCAAACAAATTTGCATTGAGTCAACCAATTTATAATTTTAAATTTGGGCAAAAATATATTTGTTTAACTGAAGGATATAATTTTGTCCATGTCATTCATTTGATTCAAACATATAATTGTTTGCATCTAATCATCTAAATAATTTCATTTTAAAATATGTTTGCTTGGATTAAGAAAAAACATATTTGATTTGAAATTAT
The DNA here is from genome assembly GCA_031763485.1 of Osmoderma eremita. Taxonomy (NCBI): domain Eukaryota; kingdom Metazoa; phylum Arthropoda; class Insecta; order Coleoptera; family Scarabaeidae; genus Osmoderma; species Osmoderma eremita. The sequence goes on from JARFOC010000472.1 coordinate 422,894, forward strand.
ATATTTAAAATGCATTTCTCGTTTGAATCAATCTTTACTATTATTTCGATTATTATAATTTAGATACATACTTACCTCTTATTGAAAGCTCTATATAGCGTAGCGTTGGTTTAACAAAATAGTTCTATAGTTTAAAATGCGCCCTTGCTCTGATTATTGTACTATTTTTCCAAAAAAAGGTTGCTATATAGTATAGACCATTCTTCTCCTGTTAAGGCCGTTTTACACCTAGCCATTTATTGGTCAATTTATTGGCCGATTTATATGTCAATGAGAATTTGCTACACTTTCCTAAACGATTGGTAAGGTATCGTTATACACGAAGCAATATTTATTGTCCAGTGGATGGGCTATAAAGCTAATCTGGTTAATATGTGTATATCCTTTATGGACTCTTATACCATATATGTTTGCATACTTTGGAAACTAACAAACGATAGAACCTATAAATAACCATGGCATGTAAATATTTATTAAAAATAATAGTTGATAATATGGGCATAAGCAAGAGTGTACAGTCAATAGCTGTATATGATGGTAGTATGATAGCTTTGCAACTACGCTTTGTCGATTTTTATCGATGACCGCCTCCGTAGGTTGGTTTAGATAGGTTAAGAGAGATAATAAAAATAAGTAAATATGAGAAAAGAACATATTTATGAGTGTCTGTTTTTCCAGATTTTTCCCATGCGTTGCGAAGTAGACTCATTTATTAGAGATAACAGGGTGAAGGACATAAGGTTCTTGGGATGCGAATTCGTAGTCAGAATTTAAGAGCGCCGAATATTCACGCCCATATACTTGGCGCAGAAATCGCGCAATAACATTAGAACATGTTCTAATTTCTCATAAATTGGCCAAGATTTATTGCCCAATCCGTGTTATACACAAAACAACTTTAAATCAGCTCATAAATGGACCAATAAATAGCTATGTGTAAAACGGCCTTTATAGACAATTATTTCTACAATCCATTTATAGAATTCCATACATTTGATTTAGCTTAAATATCCAACAGGATAATATGGCAACTGTTAGTTTTTACCAAAAAAACTTTAACACTTATGAATATGAAGAACTGGTCAAGCCGATATAATTATACAGACAGATAGGTAACATTTCGGAAATTAATCTTTATTTCTTTGGTAATGTGGCATAGGTATCACTACATAATTTTATATGCACAAAATTTAGGTTTCCTATAATAACTAGATTGTGAAATGAAACAATTTTTATTTGAATTTCTAACGATGGGATAATGTAATCATGAAAAAAGAGATCAATCTTAAATATAACATTATTTAGCTTTAGGAATTTAGTTATAAAAACTTAACCTCAAAATAAAATGTTCGTCATTATTGCCGATGGCTACCGTAGGTATTACAAAACCCATAGTTATGTTCACACTCAACACTCATCTCTGCACAGGGTAACACGTGCTAACACGAATACCACTCCACTTACCGTCGCGAAATAGCGGGCTATCCCTGCAATGCTTGAGTATATTACCGTATATGGGTATGGCCGGTACTACACTATCACACATCTTTTATAAAAATATTGTAATGTAATAAATTTATAATAAAAATAGTAAATATGTTACGGTGCAATGTGTCATGGTTACATGTTAGCTATGTAGAATAAAGGACGTACACGTATGAAATCTTTTACAATAAATCATTGTCAAATATCTTTGATAGTGTAGTACCGTCTATTTTGCTTTCAGAAAAAGTACTGCTATATTATAGATGCTAAAATATATTTGTTTGGGTCTACAAAACATATAAAACAAAAATAGTTGTCCTTTCATACAAATTCCAGTTGTGGCTTTAAAAAAATATTTTTAATACAAATAAACTATTGTTCAGTCAAAGAGATAATTTTAAAGGTTGATTCAAGAACTTTTTTTTCTCTGTGTACATGTAGTTCAATTTGGTGATTTTTAACCAAAATTATTTAACTAAATTTAAAGAAAACGCTTTTTCTATTCACATCTAGATTTATAAATGAATCTACCGATGCAGGAAGAGCTTTAAGTTATTGTCTTTTGCAATTTTCATGGATTAATGTTTTCATAAGCACAACAGATTTGCTACCACAGAGCAATCTTCTTTTACCAAGTTCAATTACCCAGTAAAATTCCAGCACCCTTGGAGTATTGACTCCGATAGCGCAGACATTTACAATAGGCATATATTGTAATAAATACCTAATTGAATAAAACATTAATTACATTGCATTTTGTCTTGAATTAAACAATCGAAGGTTTGCTTGCGTCATACTTGATTATTTTGATAGATAGGTACAGTCAGCTCCAATCATAATGTCGTGCGGCTGACGTTCACGTTCACCTATGACATTACTTAGAGAACGTGAATCGGTCGGTTACACTCCTGTCAGACGCACTACATTATGGTTGGAGCTGATAGTACATATGTTTCTCTAGGCAGTGTTTAAAATATTACCAACCCCATCAATCGAAATATTACTTGTAATACTTTCAATTATTTAGTATTTAGAGAATTTTAAATTTAAAATCTTGAAAATGCAACCGGAAATTCAGCTACTAAACAAACTAAAATGCTCTAACATATACTAATAAGTAATATAGTAAAGTAAACTATCGAAAGCTAGTATCAACAACGTTCTTATATTAGTGTTGTGCCGAATCGGATAGTCGAACAATCCAAATCTCTTATTGTAATGTTTTGCCTTATTTATTATCACTTATTTAATATTGATACTTAGTTTCTAGGTTAGACAATGTGCACACATACATACAGATATATTATTATTTGTACACAATGTAGGACTTGAACAATTGGATAAAATATCTGTCTATTTAACAATCGACTGACTGATTGAACGACTAAAAGATTTAACACCTGATCGGCTGAACGTCTAGTCGAATAGTCTTTTAGTAGAAGAGTCGATTAGATGAATAATCGATTAGTTGCTTAGACTATTTCATTCAATCAGTCAGTCGATCAATATTAGCGATTATTCGATTACTTGATTCGCACAACACTACTTTATATAAAACGAATTAGATTTCCTTTTCACGTTTTGTACAGGTTTTGTTTTGAATATTTTAATAATAATATCACAGATTGTAATGTTATATAATTGTTTCTTATGTAGCTCTCTGACTTACGTTCGGCGATGACCAGTTTATATTGTAATAAAGACATGCTATTTGAAGCATTAAGAAGAAAAACTACGCATATCTATAACTATAAGTAAATAAAATTATTATATCTTTTTCAGGAGTTCGTGGCATCCACACCAGTCGAAAATGAAGCTCCGATAGAAGTGCCGATTGCCACGCAGATCGAAGGTAAGCTTCCTCATTTTTCTTTTACAAATTCGCGACCCGCCAAACTCTAAATCATAATATATACCCCGTAATATGCGTGAGGTAGAGGATATCCGCGAACCGAGCGCCCTCTAATTCAATTTCGCGCATTTACTAAGACGGTATGCGTTCGCGGGCGTCCTCCTCCACCCGAAAGGAGGAATGCGTACTCTCCGCGAGCTTCGCCGTTTCAAAATCTCATTTCGGAAGTTTTTCGCGGGGAAGAGTGAAGCGAAAAAAGAAGGAAAAAGAACGACGAAAGTCGAGAAAACAATCTAAATATGAAGCATTCTTCCGCGAGCTCGTTATCGTGCGCCGCGGCCTTGATGAGTCGCCAACCGTTGTTTTAAAACGCCGCCGCGCCGTCGATGTGCATCTATTTGATGTTTTTCGGGCACACCAAAGGACAAGAAGTTAAGAATTTCATCGTTACCGGGGCGAGGGTGGGAGTTTTTAAGATGCTCGGAGCACCTCGTCGCGTTTAAACTTTCTTATTTCGTTCTACGTCGATGGGAAACTCTTTTATAAAGAAGTGAATGCTATGTATCGGCGTAATGTTTTTATTTAAACGTATTTTCTTGAAGGGTATTGTTTGGTAAACGATACAAACAACGAGCAATTAATTATATAAGAAACACTGAGATATTTTCTTTTATAACGGAAAGATTAATGACACAATAATTAATTTTTGTCGTAAAAAAAATTGACGTGGACACTGAGCTAAAAATCGAGAAGTTGAGAGATTTAATAAATATGGGATGTGGGCAATTGATTTTTACATCAAACCTCAATCAATGGTGATTTCTTCTTGCTGGTTCATTCCTAGAACCGTTACGGTCGCAATTTTTCGGTAGTTCAGTTTGACCAGCTGAGTTGTTACAATATATATTATATATACCAAACAGCATCCAAAGGGCGCGCATACGCAAAACTTGCAAAACTTTGCCGGCCCCGGCCAGTCGGGGGATGGTTTTTCTTAGACCGAAGTATTTTTCCAAGATTGAAAAATGCATGGGAGTATTTAAATGTCGATGGGCCCTCGAGTTGCCCCCTGGAAGAATTTCTGCCACTTAATCGCATCCAGCGGAACCGCGCTGCGAATGACCGGTGCTCTCCCATTGGCTGGCCGTCAGATCGTGTTCTGTCTTCGAGAAACGTCAGACAAATTCCATTCGCGGACGTCAACTTTTGGAGCGATATTTCGCGGCATGTTCGACCGTAAATGAGTTTGGGGACACTCCCAAAAGGCGTGGGAGATGTTTAGGCGTCGATACGCACTATTACGAAATATCTAGAGCGAAAATTAGGGCCTCGACGATTCATTCAATTTCCTTGATATTGTCTACATCACTTATTCACCAAACTTCGTAACGCTGTTTTCATGAAATCTTTATAACCGTAACGTACGAGGTTTGACGGTCCGGCTGTATTAGAACTATTCACAAAACAAGACCAAGGGTCAGGTGCTGTCTGGCAGACTGCGTCGAATCGATATCGTAAGTTTATGGAATACGTTTTGCTACAAATTCATCTTTGAGATCGTTAGATGTGATGGCAAGTATAGAAAAAGTTTGGTTGCGAATTTATTAGGAAAATCAAAAACGAAGCGTCTTACAGACAGCACCTGACCGGTTAAGGGTTGAATCAAACCGACTTCTGGACACTAATTTTAATTCACACGTTTTAAAACGACATTTATTCTATACTTTTACCAAAAAGAAATGGAAACATTGATCATTAAATAAATAGTGAGATGTAAATGAATATAGATAGATTCATATCTGTTTGCTGACCCTCCAGGATTTGTATTTATCTCATCTATATACTGAATAAATGCCCAATACTTGACAAATTGAAAAATACTAGGGTCACATATTCAATGAAATCCCTAATAAATATTACGATATGCGAAAACACATTTATACACATATAACTTCGCACACGATTTTAGTCCCATCCTGACTGCTCCACTCCGATCCCGGAGCCGGAATCCTGGATCTCCTCTCGATACGACGGCGGCGCGTTCGTTGAAGAGAAAATGATAGGGACGAAATGGTCATAAATTCATGTGTATCCGAGTAGGGACCGTGTGTATGTGTGTATGAGCCGTGCGACCCTCTCACAAACTCCTTCCACGAAACCCAGCCATCCCGAACTTCTGAACCGTCGCGCTGGATCGTAGCCTCGCTGCTCACTATGTATTTATTCATATCTGCGAGCCAGATGATGATATAAATAGCGCCAAAAGTCGGTATTTTCTATCCGAATCGCGCCCGGCATATTGTAATCATTGTATATGTATGCAGATATACATATGCGTGTCGGTAAGCTCACAGTAGTGAGTGCGGTACCGACTCAGGAATAGCCATAAATTAAACCGGGAATTACTTCGTATAATTTAACTTCAAATGTGCGTTAGGTATATGTACGTTGGGAGTGCGAGGGAGAGGGAATCCTGCTACGATAATATATATTTGATTATTGCGCGCGTGCAGGAATCGTTGAAATCCACAGAATGAGAAATATGCAGTTCGTCGGGCTTCCTTGTATAAATAATTATAGATATATCAAAAACCGATGGATGCCTTAATTACTAGCTTTACGGCAGGGGATAAATCGTTTGTTCTGTAATCGATGGAAATGAGAATTAATATCATTATTAAAAATAAACTGCACCTACATAGGCGAACTCCAGGACGCGAACAACTTTAGCAGAATTTTCTTAAATTGTCTCGTAGAAAAATATCTTGTATAATTGTGTTTTCTACTTTTCTTTTGCTTGTCCTGCTTAAATAATTTGTCATAACTGCAGTTTTCAATATTCTACGCTGATTGTGAACAGATCAATACAGTTTTGGCCCAAGCAACCAACGCGTTACTTAATTTTATTAACGAAATTTACAGATACGTAAATTGTCGTAACATATGTTATAATTTAGCTCTTGGGGTAAATTAAACTGAGTTACTTCTTGTAAATTCTTATAGGAAATCATTATCTGTGCTGAGTTATGTCAGCTGCTGATATAACTCATACATTAGATGCTGTGTGGCGATGATTTTTGATCTGTCTAAAGTATGTGAATTTATTAATAACAATTATACAAGTTGGAAAAATATGATCTATCAACGGTTCATCATTGAGATTATTTAAATCATATTTAACTCACCGCGAGCAAAAATTAGTAATGTATGGTCTGAAATCACAAAAGAATATCCTATATATTAAAGCAACTGCCATAATGTACTATCACTCCTTTCTTGTTGTACTAGAATCTATTACTACTTCAATTAAGGCAGATAAGTGCAGTTATCTGCACTAAGTGTTATAACTAATGACGTTAGGCTCATCTTTCATGAATTCAACTGTCCTACAGTGTTTCAATTGGGGTGCCGCAGCGATCTGTGCTGGGACCGGTTGTTTTTTTTTTAATCTTATATTTGATAACGCATCATCAGATATAATTATGTAATAACTTTTTATGCTGACAATATTAATATACTACTACTTATGAATGCCAAAAATTTTTGAACCGGTAAATAGTGTTTTTTCACGAATTTAGATTTGAATGAACCTCAATAAATTAGCATTTAATTCAGATCACACCATGTACAATTGAATTTAAAAAATTGTGTGGTTGTATTTCATAATTGAAGAGTCTATTATCGAAATAGGCAATACCAGTTTTTTTCATGATTATATCAAGAAATGAATTTCCCAAGACAAACATGTTCAAACACAAGCAAATTTGATTCCTTGAAGCATGCCGTAGTTTATTATTATAGTTTATTCATGCGTCAAATAAATTTGAATTTGTGAAATATTTAAGAACAGCTTTTCTCTTTTATATAATTTTTTGGCAATTCTGTTTATTGCATCAGAGCGTCATACATCAGCATATGTATACAATATCAGTTTCATGAGACAATCGGATGACGTCTATGCCATGTACGGTGATCGATACAATCCCCATTGAGTAGCCAAATTACGTCGGTTGGTCATTCTATTTTAACTCGTTTTCAATTCATTATGCTGCCATTCCATTAGAGTGGTTTTGTAACTTTGTGGAAGGTTTTTGACTAGTTCCTCTGTGTTCTTGTCCAATATTCAAAGGGTATGGTAAAGTTAGTATGTAAAGTATGACCGGCCACGTACCGCGGGGCACTCACTGACTATAATTATCAATGCTTTTGACTCGAATCGCTGTATGTTTATGTTAAATTTGCTCAAGCATCTACATAATTCGGTCTCATATCAACATATGTCATATGTTCATTTAATAACAACCTTGTCTTGTTTTCCAGTGATCAGCATGGTCTTATTCCAAGTAACTTCTCATTTGAAGTCTTTTTTTAACTGCGTTTTAATTTCATATTCATTCACAGGCAAACGATGCTCGATGCTTAGGTCTTTACCTAAGTAATAAATTAATTTATGTAAAGACCTAAGCATCGAGCATCGTTTGCCTTTGAAATCTTTATTGTTTGGATATATTTTTTAATTAGCCATGCGATTAAAACGTCAATACCTAAAACCAAATTGTTGTAAAAGCTGACGAAATTACATTGGTGAATTTAACTAATCTTCTGCTAGATATTTTTCAAATATGCTAGAAATTCTTCAAATATCCATTAGTTACAGTCGCAATAAATGGCTTGCAATTAAAATAGGTATGTCTCGATTGTATCGTCTAGGTTATCCATGGTTTGTTTTCGAAATCACACATTCTTTATCTACGTTTTTGTCATATTTTATCCGACGGTAAAAAAAATAACTTGAACGTACGGTATCTACCTATATTATCAAACGGAGATTATGACAGCGTGGTTGTATGTATGTACCACGTAGGTATATACGTGCGAGGGTAGTTGGCGCTGCCAGTCAAGCGGGGGCATAAGCCAGTGTTCAATATAATAGCGGGAGATTCCTCGGCGACCGCAGCCCGCGTGCGCTGCCGCTCTCCTAGGCTAACGTCTCGAAACCGCACATTTCAGGTCCCTCTCAACCCCATCGCAGCAGCAGTAGCGACGGGCGACCCCCGTTCGTTCGGCGGCTCATACCGCCAGCGCCATTCCATCCCAACGCCGGGCTTCCAAACCTCCCACTACCTCCGCCTCATAACGAAACGCCGGAGTACTACACTCTTAACAGCGACGGGGGAGCGTTTTACTGTTTTATTGATTAATTGAGTTCAGCCGAATTTCTCTCGCTTTCGGATTTCGGTTTTATTACGTTTTATAGTTATCTTTATGACGGGAGCGAGCTGGAAGGTTTCTCTTTTGTTTTTTTTGCGCCTCGCTTTCCGTTTTTCTCTCTCTACTCGCTGATGGGATAGTCACTAACGTCACTATGCTGAGGGTACCCCTTTTACATTGTGAAAGGAAAAACGGTTTTCGCATGGCGTTTAATGTTTTACGAGCGCAACGAATCGGCTATTACGTGTAATCGCGATGTCATCCGTATTATGGCGAACTAATTCACTCGTTTTCTCTACTATTAGTTTTTATTGGGCGTCGTCTTCGAGTCGACGCTTCGAGTGGCCGTAATGCGTGGGAAAATTGAAAGAGGAACCAATTCCAACTCCTAAAACAATATCAATTAAAACCAAACAATTCCAAAGATTTTGAAATTAAGACTGTAGTTTCGCAATTCCCGAACTGTAATCATATTTTTGTTATTCTCCAGTTTTATTATGCTATAATATGGGTGTAAAAACATCTGAAAGTTGTTCAAATTCGCAAATCAAACGAACTAACACAACGATTAGATAAATGATGTTATGAAAGGAAAATAACAGAAAATGAAATCATATTAACTTTCTGTTTCTAAATTTTGGAACTTTTGATAATAATAATTCATGGCACACCCCAACTCATTGACTCATTGCCAGTAAATCCTGATATACTCACTTGCAACATAGAGTAACTGGATCTTCTATTAGATCGTATTTTACGTACAAAAGCCCGGTTGCAGAGTGGCGACAACTGCACCTCGAAAGTTATGGTGACATGTCTACTTACTGGACACGGCAACCTAAGGAAGCACCTACACAGAATGGGCGCCTATAGAGAGGAACCTCTGTGCAGATTATGTAATCAAGAAGAGGAAACAGCCTCTCGCGTTATTTTTTGAATGCTATGCATTAAGCCACCGGAGAAATGCCCTATTTGTTGCAATAGACGCACTACGGGGTATATCGTAAAAGGATTTGGCGCACACACTACTAAACCTTGTCAAGGGGGTAAACCTGTTCCGATAATCAGGAAACAACTAAATGCAGGCCTCAAGGCCACAGTGTTAAGGGATACGTAAGACTTGCCTGCATTACGGATCAATCTAATCAAATCAAATTAAAGACATCGTGTACCAGAAGATTAAATTCCAATACCATTATTGATTACCGTATAACGTATATGTACTAACGACGATAAGATCTCGATGGTCTCAACAAAAAATGCTACAAACAAGAAATGTAATAACTATAAGTTTGGGAATATGCAGGTCGCATGTATGTACTACTACTTTACTGCGGAAAAGCACTCTGAGTGGGTGAAATGAATTTTTGAAAATGGAAAATTTTGCATTCTGCCTATGCTCATAACTCGTTAACGGTAAGAGGTATAGAAAAAGTTTTAAGACAAAAAAAGTTCAATATTTTTATTTTCTACAACCTCAGGTGACGTTTACCGTTGCATCAAGAAAATCAAAACCAACATGAATGCAGGTCATGATGGTCTGCCAGGATTCTTAGTTCATGATGGTGCGTCTGTTTTTTGCCAACCGACGTTATTTAACTTAGCCATACGCACGTGTACTTTTCCCAATTTATGGAAAATCGCTAAAATAACACCTGTTTTTAGGAAGGGAGATGTTGCTGACATAGTCAATTACAGATCCATACATATATTGTCCAACTTTGGTAAGGTTTTTGAGTCTGTCTTACATAATCAATTATCTTTTATGGTCAAACCTTTTCTGTCTGTTCATCAACATGGTTTCATATCACTAAACCGGTAGTTCTTATTTTACGTGCAGCCTCTTGTGTTGTCTTGAATAGGCTATATTTAAGGACACACGAAGATAAGACAAATGTCAACTTACGCAGCCATTTGAATGACCTACATGACACATTGTTCAATTCGTGATTGCACCAAGACGTGATTTTCTGAGGTCAAATATAAAAAATAGTAGTACGAACATCGTGTAACCTCAAATAGAAGTTGGTTTAATTTTGCACTCAGATGTGTTACCATCCAAAATAATCTGGATTATTGGGGAGAGTGAAGAGTACTCACAAAATAGTTATAGTCAGTATCTTGTTATATTTTTATTCTTATTTTATCGTTCTTTATTATTATTTTAATGCATTTGGCGTTCCCGTATCTATTCTTTACGTTAATAGATTGTGTTATTTTGTTCCTTTACACTTTTTCTATGATATTTTGGAAATATTTGTAATAATTCGATTATTATCATTATATTATTATATCTAGCATTGAATAGTCATTCTACATATCGAGAATTCTACTCGACATGAAAAGAACAAACCTGATCTCACTAACGTAATCCCTAGGCTCACCTTCATTCGAATTCAACCTCTCCCACAGTGGCTCTTCCATATCTATTTACTTTCGACAATTCCGGTCGCTGTTAACGCAAATCGTACTGCCTACAACTACCATCACTACACCGTCGTTTTCGTCCCTCTACCTCCTACTTCCTGCCCCCGCCACCCTTCCCCATCACCCCTAGCTCTATACCATCCGAATATAATAATTCTAATTAAATTTAATCGGGCGATGTGAACGCGTAGAACTACGTCTGGATTTTATCGAGGATGATTCATCTTCGCGAACCGTATGGTCTGCGTGGCAGTAGTGGTGTTCCTATACCGTCCTACTTGATAAATGAATACGAATTAGGGGCGAGTTCGGGATGGTACTGCATGCGAAATGCCCTAATATCAACGCTAGGAGTTGTTCTTTCCTATTAATGGAAAATATAACATTTGCCAGATTTTAAACACAGACGTGTTCTATGGAACAAGCACAATCTTGCAAATTGTATATACGTGTATATACTCAAAGTGAAAAAAGTAGTCAAAAGGAAAGTTAAATGTTTTTTCTTGATAAGTTTTCTTCCAAGCTCTTTAGACCCATTATTTCGATACGAAGAAATACTGTAATATAATATGATGGCTATATTGATGTAAACATCGACTAACTAAAAGTACAAGTATTCTATCACGTACACCATTATCGTAATGCGTATAAAAGGTGGCTGCTTCAAATAATATATCAGATGCATTATTTTCGAGCAATGCAAATTTGCAGTTTAGCATGACAGCAGCGATTAATATAGCTAATGTGTTCAACATGATTCTTGCAACGTTTCAAGTAGTCAACATAGCAATAATAGTACCATTTAATTATAATATCAATGTTAAACATGTTAGTTGTATTAATATTGCTCTATAGAACATCACGCCGAACTGTAAATTTAGTCTTCACAAAGAGATGCTTCTCATACATTATCTGCGTGCCTATGTATATTACATTTTTTCCTGGAAACGTTATCAAAACAATAAACGAGTTCTAGATAAATCTGTATATATTTATAACGGCAGGTATTGAAGGTAGTAAGAGACAAATTAACAAATTTATTCTCCCACCACGCTATTTCGCTAACATAATTCTACGAAATTGTTCAGAATATTTTCTGACACAAACTCCGCAGCGTTAGCACTCGCGTCTAACGTCTCACTTTTTGTATTTATAACGACAACCAATGGCAAGTAATGTTTCATTACCGTTTTCTTATGTATGTTATTAAATGACTAAATTTGCTATACAGCACCGTTTTCTACATAAAACCGACTTTAATTGGGAAAAATAAAAATAAAAAAATTAAAAAAAAAATGGTGGCATGGGGTACCCGTTATTAATTTTTTCCGAAAATAATTCGCGTCATCCTTGGGACTATGTAATATATTCAAATTATATTCTACAAAAAAGAAGGAATCTGTTATAGTTTCCGAGATCTTTACAAACACTTAAAAATCATTCAAATCTTTGGCGGGGGCTACACCCCGAAATCGGCGGATTCAGCAGAAAAAGAGAATGGTGTTGTTCATATACCAAGATACTCTTTCAGCCTATGTAGTTTCATCGTAATAGAAATATGCGGGTTGCCAGTGTTTTCTTGTAAGTTAACTACGCTGGAGGCAAAAACCTTCAGATTTTTTCTTTATTTGTAGTTTTACCTTTTATATTTATGTGGCCTCAGCTTAGGAACTGCGGCACTCAAACTTAACAAACCTTACAAAACACTCCACACCGCATAAATATGTACAAACTGTATACGTATTTCGGCAACAAGGTTGAATACTCAACATTACTGCTGATACGTATACCGTTTGTATATATTTATACGGTGTGGAGTGCTTTTAAGGTGGGTTAAGTTTTATATTTATGTCAACATGACAAGGTTTAATTCCGAAAACCTTCATAACATTCCAACTTTATCAACACATTACATATTAGTGATAATTTCTTTTTTTAGGATGATATAATTGTTATATTGCTTGGCGTAAGTATGATATCCTACCTCCTCAAATTAACTTTTTCATCTACAGTAAAACGACATACTTCCTTAATTCTGCGAAATCACAATAGGTTATGCTACTTTGTTTTAAAACAAACTGCTAATGTTCTAGTGATTTGCGCTATTTTTCATCATTGAATCTTCTACCGAAACGCATAGCATGCCATCTAAAACTGTCTGTATGTGCAGATATTGATATACGCTAAGCATACTAATACCTTCTGTAAAACGATTTTTCGTTAATTATTTGTATAACAGATAACATACAGTTATTCAGGTCCGTTGCACTTTATAGGTGTTAATAAGCAAACAAAGTTTTTGTCACAATAAATTCGATTGCTTGCTTCTCAGATATGTGTGTAACAAAGCTTTACAATAACAACGTTAATATGAATATGCAATTTATTGTAAAAATACAATTTCATCGGTTCGAATTCACATCATCAGACTTAATTGCACGCCTATAAGATCAGCGTTACTTCGGGTTATTAAAACATACTACAGAAATGTTATGTACTAAACTTTTGTGTTGTGTTTTTATATTATCCATGGTCTCGTTGGAAGGAGAATGTTTCTGTAAGTAAAAATATTTTGCAGTGTAAGAAGTAGTTAAATAATTTGATTAGTTAAGGTTATACGTCGATGGTTATTTCGACTATTCGAAGGAAAATGGAGAGGTAATTGGTTTCCTTATAAGGAAGGAAGAAATGATGAAAATCCCATTGTAGAATATAGTTATGATTGGGGACGTTTATATAACATAGAATTGGAGAAAAATATGACAGATAATCCAGAGTTATACGAACAACATCAACATCATCACCATGGATGACAATAAAAGGCATTCGTTTTTATGTAAACAGATTTTGTGATAGAAAATATATTTATTTACATATGATGATAATGATGATTATATGGAAGAAATATGTTAGCCCAATTATATGACCAGCTCTTTTTTTAATACATCTATTCAAAATCTGCCAAAAATATTCTCTTCTTCTCCTACTACTTTCGTTCAGAAGATGTTAATTGTGCAGCTAAATCTTTTAGATAATAACGTAAAAACACGGCAAATCAAAGCATTTAAATCAGGCGACCCAGGTGCTGGATTTAGATAAATTATTAGCATGGTATGAGGTAAGCCGTAGTGGTCTAGTGGATTGGTGACTAAACTATTAATCTAAAGGTTCCATTCTAGGTCCTATCTGTAATATTACTGGCGTTCCTTCGGCTTCAACTCGACTCTGTAAAAATTGGTACCTGGAGGTCAAGTTTTGTGGTAGCAGTAGACAGACTACAACCTGTCATTCCCTAAGGGTCTCAAGACCCATCACGCAAGTTCTTCTATTAGCAAGGAATGGTAGCTTTAATTTTAGTTTTAAATAGATTGATAAACATCAAAAATACCAAAACTAATCAGGCGAAAAGATGCGGCTGCGTCTTTTGTAGGAATCACCATACCGCTCAAAAGCAATGAAAGGGGTACAATCATTAAAGAGGGACTCGAGCATCTGCCTACTTAGCGTCCTTCCGATTGCTAAACCAACTTTAATCGCTAATGAGTCGCATACTTATTGTAAATCACTCCAATCGTTACTACGAGTCAAGACAAGCGCCGCCTAGGGGAAACAGATTAAGACTCCAACCAACGGACCGGCCGTAATAAAGATCGGTAATACAGTCACTGTTCTAGCTCGGACAGTTCATGGCCTGTTATTCCCGCTAGATGTTCGAGCTGTGCATGTAAATAGGATGTTGTAAAAAAATGATTTCTGGTAGATTGATTGGGTCTTACCATAAATAACGCTAAATACGTACTTGAAAAACTAAGTTTCCATTCTCAGAGGAAAGGACGTATTTACTAGGAAAATGTGGTCTCCACCAGATCATCAGTGGAACAACACAATTAGTGGGGATAGAATCTTAGTTGCCAAAATACATATTTAGGGTCATTGAACTCATTGAAGTAGTTAGGGAATTTTTATTTAGTTCTAGATAAAATACTGTTTCAACTGAAGATTGCGTCTTTTACAGGAAAATCTGTTCTAAGATGATATTTATAATTTCGTTAAGTTTACGAAAAATACTTTGCCGATACATGATAACGTAGGAGTATGAGTATTAGTAAATATTAGTAGAGTTATCAAAACAGAATTAAGCCACCTTTCAATAATCGCCCATTTTCATTACTATTCCACCTACTACGTATTATGATCTTCATCCAGTTTTACGCTACACTCAAATTTAATAATCCCATAAAGGTTCCCGAAATCTCCACCGCGTCCCGCGCGATTAATTCAATTAACCGGAAACAGTAACCGGGTATCGACAATAAAAATTTATACTTGGGGGAACGATAGTGGTGGCACACTTGGAGAGCTAAATTTATCAACGTTGACGCGCACGCCCCCACACGTTCGTCCCGGAAACTTCGACCCGGAAAAAACACATCCGCCACTTCGCCGTGAACCCGTGTTAATACATTTAGCACACGGTCGCGGTCGTCCCGTCCAAATTGAACTAATTCCAGGTACACAATCAATCATATCCGTGCGGCAATCAGGTGCTGGTACCCGTCAATTTCGCGCGTTACGGGATGGGGGCGGGGTGCGCGCGGGAGGCGAGAGTTTCGTCTCGTCCCCGCATCCCCTTCAGGCCCCTCGGGCCGGTAACGACTCTCACATTACGTCTATAATGACTGTATTAATGCCTCGGGCCTGGAGTAGTTTCTTGCTGAAACTTTGCTTAATTTATGCGTGAGATATTTCGCGTTCCCCGTCGTACGGCCAGCGGCCCTTTTCGAAAGGACCGGTCGAAAATCCCACGGGCTACAGTAAGAACGGACTAATCGGTGGACTTAAAGGGTATTACGGTCCGGTAATTTGTTGTCACACGTATAAGCACATATAAGGCTTTTTCACTTTTCGATCATTACTTGGAATCTAGTGCACTGTCCGCTCATGATAAGCTTCAACACTATCAGGTCAGGTAAATAATAATAATAATATTTAACGAAATAATCTGCAATAAATTCAGCTTTGGTTGCACGTATGCTACTAGTGTGTTACGCAGGCACCATCCATCGATGGGCCTCTAGAGTTTTATCTAGGTAGATCTTCTGGCCGTAGTCGGTTTTGTCTTCTTTCCACTGGTTTCTTGCCAGATGATTACTGTGCTCATTACTACGATTCGCTCTAGCTACACCCGTTACGTATGGAATATCTAAGTAACTAAGCAGCGTCTGATTTGAGACATGCTTTGGGTCACCAGATATCATTCTGAGCATTGTCGATTGAAACGTTTGGAGGAGTTTTATACTAGACGGTCTCCAAAGCTCTATGTCAAACGTCCATATGGGTTTCATTGTGACATAGCCTTTATTACCAGGCTAATTGGAAGATATTGTAATGCATAGCAATGCAACACATTTCGGTACTTCTTCAAAGACTGTGAAAGTTTCACAAAACCAGTGTATGACTTATGCAATATTAATAAGATATGCGCTCTCTTATTAACATAAATAAAGATGATTCAACGGAAGACCCTAACACAAATTAAATCCGAAGTAACACATTTTTGGGGAAAAAAGTACCAAAAGAAGCTCTTCATTTGCTTACTCTTTTCCACTCGTAAATGTGGCTGGGTGGCTTTCAGGCGAACCCTATATATGATTGGCTCGCTTTCCAGCAATTTTTTGTTTATTTGCGAAGACATGTTTCGTACTCTAAGTTCTAGTTATGTATTTTAGCCTTTATATGTGTCTTCCACGTTAGTTTTCGTGTAAATGAAAACCAAGGTATTTTACCTCTGATTTGACCGGTACAGGAGTGCCGGTCTATATTTACTTCTAGACAGCTACGTCGTATGGTGCATGTGATCTGCGCGGATTTGCTTCAAACCTATCTGGAGCAATAGAAAATTAAGGAGCATGCATGAAATAATTACTAGTCTAAAAATTAGAATTGACAAATGTCGTAATAAACCAAATTGATACATAAAAAGAAATCATTTCGTTCAAATAGCAGAAAAAATAAAATTTTACAACCGAAATATTTTGGGGAGAAATTTCAGGATAGGGAATTGAAAGGATTAGACTTGATAGGTTCAAAAAGAAGCTTCATAACAACAATCGAGAAGAACCAAAAGAAAGCCAAGAAAGACGCGGACAAAAAAAAGCAATATAAGAAAATCATCCAGTGAGGGTACTTACGGAATTTGAAACAAAAATTTAATTAATGGAAACATAAAATAAATCATACCAAAGTTTGTAAGCTGATATTGAATTATTGATTGGATATTTATGTTGCTTACTTTTTATATTTTGTGTTGATTCTATCATTTCTGACTTCAATATTGCAATATTAGTTATTTGAGTCTCTTCTTGATATAAAATACAAAATAGGATACGGTGGCTTAAAATGGTAAAAAAAAAATACCCTTACCACCTCGATATTTTTATTTTTATTTTTACCTGAGTCTCTTCTTCTTCTGTACTTCAGTAACTACCCCCTGTTTATGTGAAGCGTTAATATTCCATATTTTAATACATATTTTAACATATTTCGATTAATTAAAAAAATATATACAAAAATGCTCTAGGACTTTCCAAACGCAACTTTCCATTTATTTATTATTACAAATTTTCTAATTTATACTTAATCATGTGTTTGACATGTTTTCGCAGCTCTATGAATATTGAAATATTTGGAAACAAATAAGTTAAAGCCATAAATACATATAGTAATATCCACAAGGATGTGGAGCAGTGACTGAGGGTTGCTTACCTAATGTTATATAAATTCACAACGTTCATGTTTCCGTATTATGATAGTAATTGTTTAGTGAGGCTGTTATCTGTTGTGATGATTAAACGTTTGCATTCGCAAAGCTTTGTGCGTAGAAATAGCATTTTCAAAATGCATTTCATGTAAACCCAGACAAGCATAGAAAAAAAGGCATTTAGCGTATATCAACATAAACCAGTACAAAAGCGTACAGATTTTCTTTGGTATAAATCCGTGCATACACACACTATTTTTCTGCCGATATAAAAACGCAAATGGACAATGAGACAAAATGAACAGAGCCGCCACACAGCAAAACGCATAGCGTGCAAACAACGCGACGAAAAACAAAAACGAATCCAGATAGCGAGCGCAAAGCGCGAAAGGAAATGAAAGAAATGGGATAAATGGGTAACAGTTTGTGTAAGGCGGGCGCAGTGCATTGTATGTGATAAATAATAAAAAAAGATCTCCGACACCCTTTCCTGAATACGAAGTGACTAACGGAGGGTGTTCCTGAAAAGAAGCCGCTGAAAAATGCTATCTCTGGCGCGTTGGGGGGCCACCTGTAGAGCCAGTGTTGAAAAAGGCGGACTAGGAAAATGCGGGTCTCTACTACGTGCTCCTGTTTTTATGCCGATGTATGTGGCTGCGTGTGCGGGTCGGAACGAGCCGGAATCATTTGTAAAAATGCTTGTCAGGGGTTCACCGGGCCTCCTCTTTCAATAGGCCGAGGACGTATAACGATTTAACCCTCTAATTCCCTCCAATTTTTCAGGTGGTTTACGTGGGAGCGGGTTGGAGGGGAAGCGAACGATGCGGCGGAACGTGTGCCCGCCGAATGAATTTAAAAATTCATGCGACGACACGCCATTTTTCAGGAAGGAACCGTGTTCCTTTTTATTTCATGCAAGGGAGGATGACACACGTCTCGTTGAAAATTTAAATAAAAATGTCTCTTGGGTGCTGTTTAATATGCAACGAGATCTTATGGAGGATATTTGGGGTTTTCAATAATGCTTGAATACATTTATCTATTTTCACGTATGAATACATAATGCTCAAAAAATTGCTTTAAAATAATAAAAAGCCACTGCGCCAAATTGAATGCCTTTATAATATAGATAAACGGCAAATTTATCAGTAATATTCATTCGCGAGAAGTTTAATCATTTTCAATAGAATAACATATGCAACATCATCATTTAGGTTTTGCTTCTTATGTTATAAATGACAAAATAAGATAATATGTATACCCCTGATGATGTAATTTCCATGGGAAAACGAAAAAGCATTTTGATTTCTTGAAAGTATTTACTCTAGAGATCGTCTCAACCTCCGAATGCAGCAGTACAGAGCTTATAAGAATTCGATACACGGTTGCCAAACCGTCGAATCAGCTGTACATTATAGTGATGGGTTGCTACGAGCGAAGCTGCTATTTTGTAGCTGCTATCCACCGATAGCAGTTTGTAGCAGCTACG
>JARFOC010000472.1:442217-464411 GCA_031763485.1 Osmoderma eremita
TTTTAAGCTGCTACACAAACGTAGCAGTAGCAGTTTGTAGCTGCTACGCAAAAAGAGCAGTTTTACCCATCACTAGTACATTATTATTTCCTGTTGCATCATTTGGGTTTCTGACAGTTAAAATGCATATTTTGAGGAAAACTGTAATATATAAAAAAAACATTTTTTTTTATCTAAGAATCGGTGAAAAGGCCCATGATTTTATATATCGTTACTCAATATTAACGTAATTTACATTTCGAACATTTCTTTAGGGATTGGGGTATGTACAATTTATTAAATTTAAATATATAATCCTTTAACAAATAATAGTTTCCACTTTTGTAACAAGAATAGCTAGAATCATACAAATCCCCATATAATACAATAATATTTAAGAAAGGAATAGCAATTGACACATGTCTTGTTTCAACTTTTAGTCAGTCGGTGAACCAGTTTGATCTTGAGATGATGACGAATTTGTTACATGAATAATAAATTCTTCAATGTCATCTCGCAAATAATCCACTATCCACATTTCCTTTTCAATATTTTTTACATGTTTGATGTAATTTTGCAAAGTATCAACTGTTACAGTGCTATATGCTCCTCGAATTAATTCTGTCATATATTTTACCATAAATGTGGTGTTATTCATTTTTATACGGTTTTTAACTTGGGCCCATAGCATTTCAAAGGGATTTAACTCGCAGTAGTAAGGTGCTAATCGAAGAACTTCATGGCCTTTTTCTTTCGCAAGTTCGTCAATCTTGATTTTATGATAGTGCGCTTAAATTTGTGACACGCAAAACAGCAAGTCCGTTTTTAGCATATCGTCAGTGGTTGGTATTTGTTTGTCACGGAGCCAATCAATGATATTGTTTTTTCTCCATGCTGGCATTGACTTTTTTTCTAATTTTCTGCAGTGATAGGAAGCATTATCAAGAAGAATCACTGACTTCTCCAGTAAATTTGGAAGCAATTTCTTAATAATCTAATCCTCGTATGTGTCTGAATCCATCTCATGATGAACATCAGCAGGGTTTTTCTTGCAGAAAAATGTATATTCAGCACCAGGAACAAATCCGTTATCATCCGTTATCAAAGAAAAGATTCCTGCCAATATCCGGCACGTACATACGTTCAAAAATAGTTTATAAATATATTTAAAAATATATATCCCAAAAATATGTCCCAGAAGTACGTTTACATATTTTTAAATATATTTATAAACTATTTTTGAACAAATACCTGTGTTTGTGTACCTTCATAAGATCGATTTTTTTTTTTGCTGAAAACTTAGAGGGGCGCTCGATAACCTATTTCCATTCTAAACGTTTAGATCTTCTGATATTCCTAAAACTAAATTCTACGTGTGTATAGAATACACCAAATCTCTTCTTCAATCATTTTCTTCCGCACCTGCATTACCCTCACTCACCATTTCTTCGCTGCTGCTTAAAACAAAGACTCCTTGCAAGATATTTATACGCCACCAACATCGTCCGCTCCCCCTAACAACCGTTTCCCAGTGTACCCTATTTTCTCGTCCGTCGAAGATACAGTGTGCTAAACGAAACGCCGTCCGGGGATAAGCTCCACTCCGGTAATGGTATGCGGTCGTCGTGCATGGTCTGCGACGCCATAAAGCCATAATCATGTGTCTTGATTAGCGGCATTTGTATATAAGATTTTCTCCTCCGCCGCGCGTTATTGCGTCCCGGGCAGCCGCCCCTGCGACTGATTTCATTCAGGGGAACTCCCCCAAGGACCATCAAACCGGAATAATATATATAAACGTGTATATGCGGGCGCGTTGTAAAACTTGCCGGCGCATTATCGTCTTCTGTTCTTTTTTATCTTCTCCGGTCTCCGGGGGTCGTATAATTATGACGTTTTTCTTGAGAGCGCGAAGTTTATTTGCTTCTCTTCTCTCGACCCACTCTTATTGATTCGGATTGCCGGGATTCATTCTGCCAGTCGTCTCTACTCTTCGGAGAATCGAATAGTTTCGGCTGGGAATTGCTGCGCCCACATTTCTTTCGAGCGTTCATCAACACCTCTATCCCCGTTGAAGAACTAATTTATTCTATTGAAGTCGATCTGATTGCGTTGTCGCGAATGCACTTCTCATACCGTCTACCCTTCAGACGAATCTATCTCTATTTCTATCGAGTTTAGACCAGTGGTGCTAAAACTAAAAATTCTTAATTCGAATTAGGCGACTCTTAGAATTATTTAAACAATCTACACAATAGGTAAACACTTAGCAAATTGTGGTACTGTATATAAATTCCTTAAAAATATTTTCGCCTGTATTTCTTGACATTATGATTTTTAATTAATATACAATGACCGTAAGAAAGTGTGTACTAAACAAACCTTCGGTTGCATAGAAGCCAAATTGGCACTTAAGAGATATATATTGCATCTGTGAGTTTATAATAAAACTGATAAAATTCTGAAAGTGTGAAAATTGAAAAGATATTTCAAAAGAAATATACCAAATCAATGATTTAATCTAACGCGATTATCCAACAAAGATGCTGCGTAAATTATTTCCATACAAAATTTTTGGATAAAAGAAATTGAAAACACTGCATTAAATGTAACATTTCTTACGATTACTGTACTTTCATTTTGTTACATAACCACAAGTATCCAATTTTATACAATTATCTGAGTTCCGCATACCTTGCTGCTTGATTGCATACAATACTACTATATACAATATAAAAGTGTATTTTCAAAAACCAGAATACTTAATAGATTTTGTTATCCTTTTTATATGAAATTCAAGTTTAAAAGAAGAGTAAGTACCCTCCTGATGATGAAGATTTTACATTCAAGGTTTCACTTAGTACTATGAGAGTCATTACTTACACTATTTAAATCTGCTAGTTTGAATATAATAATTATCTTTTGAATACAATTTTAGCGCGGGTACAGTCCCTAGCAGCGAACAAACTAACTAACAAAAAGTTTCCGATCCTTTTCCAAAGGAAAATAGCATTGTGAGGATGAGATACAGTATTAAATTTACAAAAGAAGTAATTGTTCACAATTGTGGAGCTCGAGCAACAGCAAAAATTATGAAAACAACAGTTGATGATACAATTGTTTTTACAAGAGAGTAAATACATGTATGCGTGTATATTGTCGACACTAGCACTGCTGTTAATTGAAATACAAATTTCAATTCAGATCAATTCTGTAAAAAAGTATATTATTATGTGGCGATTTCATAATCATTTAAAATTAAAGTCCATTCACTTTAAGAACATAGTAGATAGCGCTGCAATTGGCGTCCGTATAACACTGCCAAAATTTAACTTGATTAAATAATGGCGGGTAATTTGAACGTACAGTAGTTTTATTACAACTTTTGACAATTTCTTTGAAAATAGCACTGAATTCTAATGACAAATATTTTATTAAAACGTATAAGAAAAATATACGTTTACGTTTGTTTCAGTTTATTTAATCCAACCAAAAAAATGGAAACAGATTAACAATCAGATACATATATGCTAGCATTTCATGTATTCAAACAAACTTCGGAATAAAATGGACTTCAATGAGACACTTTAATAGTTCTTTTTTAAAGTAGCTACAATTATCACAATTATAGAACGATGTACAAATTACTTCAAATATCTTTTTTTATGTTGATAATGCGGAAGCATCACTTGAAGAGGACATTTCCGATGACGATCCTGTATTAGCGGTAATAATAAATTCTTCCATCGTGTCTTCTAGGATGTTATCCAGCACATACATCTTACTTTTTTCGGCATTGATGTGTTTCATGCAATTTGTTTATGCTTCAGCAGGTACGAGTTGGAGTCCTTCAATTAATAATTCTTATACTTCTCGTGATTTAAAAGTTTTGTTATTTGCAGCTAAATATTCCTTCGCTTGATACGAGTTCTATCGGATTTAAATTGAAATGATATGGTGGCAACCTTAAAGCTTTACAACCAGCTTCTGCTACCATCTCATCGATTGCATAGGGTATCGGATTATTTTTTAGATAGCTTTTAGCGAGTGCCAGAAGTTCAAGTATTAAGTATGAGACATCGCAGGCAATTCCTTTTGAAACAGGCCAATTAATTAAAATGTCCTTTTTCCACGGAGCCGTTGACATTTTTTCTGCCTTGACAGAATAGTGTCGCACTCACCGTGTAACAGAAAACAATTCTTTTCTTCTAAAATATCATTTTATGATGTTTCGTCACTATTTATTTAGGATAAGTTTGAGAATTGTTTTCCTGTAGATTTTAGTCAACATCTGTGGCGCATTCATAAAATTTTTCCTTGAACCGATTTACATTTATTATCGAAAATACCGACAGTACGAATACCATCAACCCGCTAGTGACAAAAGTCCTGGATCGGGTAGGCAAACAAAAACCCCCTGTTCCGTGCATACAGAAGATATGCATTTTAATTGTTCGAATTTTAAATTATATTTAGTCTCTCTCGTATTAAATATAGCGTTGTGACATATCATTTTAATCCGTTTTACATTGCAATTTCTCTGAACGAATTAATAAGTAATTAACCCGTGATTCAAGACAGTAAGCTTTGTTTTCACATAATATTTTTAAATGAATATTTGCCGGTCTCTGATTAGTGGAACCCTTCGCCAGTCCAGGTAATTTTGAAAGGCTTCTTCGGGAGAAAATTCCCAAAGCAAGGACAGTTCCCTTCTGAAGTTCGTTTCGGCCACTCGCGACAACAAGTGACTTCGTCTGATCGGAATGCGACAGCGGTTTTTCTCCACCGATCAGGACATCAGCTGAGTTTCTCTCTGTCCGCCCAGGACACCCAATGTTCGTCTCTGTACGCCCGCGACAAGACAACATCTCGTCTTCATCTGTCCAGATGAGACCTCGGAACTCACCTCTCCGTCTCTTCGAGACGGGAGAAAAACCGTTCGTCTAGGTCCGATCACGACAAGGCAGTGTTGTATTGCGATTAACTTAGCCCGCATACATTGTTCATTCATATCAGTTATTATTCATTATCTACTTCAATTTTTAAATTCATAACGTTTTTTTTTTAAACAAATATAGTTTTTTAGGGACACTTCTGTTGTTTACTGTATTTAGTTACTAGATTCATCAATTTTTGTTTACAAATTACATTATAAGTGATTACTTGATGTTAGGTCTGTTTTATTGCGTTTGTATTTCATTATTTCACACATAAGTAATACTAATTCAAACCGAAATAATTTAAAGCATTTTTTTCCAACAATCATCTCATGTTTTATTTTTTGCCTAAACAAACCATCAATCCACTCACCAATCATCTCTTTTTTCAATAATTGTCGCACTACTACGACTACGGCAAAATTTAATCATTTTTGATTGACGAAGTCGCATCATATCATTTGTAATAATTGTATGTTGCATTATTCATTGCAACAACACAATTTGCTTCTAAGAAAGGTAAAACATTTCTCATCTACTCTGTAAATACTTCACCATTCATTTCCTTGTGGTAATCGGAGGTTTTTTTTCGATTGGTAAATAAGGTAACCCATTTTCAACAATACTATTATCACTCCCAATATGTAGCATTCTAATTATACTTCATTTTCTGCAATATGCTAAACAAATAATACAACGAGAAACACAAGAAACAACCAAATACACAACCAAAAAGCAACCGAGGAAATTTGACAACTGACATTACAACAGCGTAACGATCAGTAATATTTCATTTTATCCAACATAAATTTCGTATGCACAGTCAACTTTATTCGTCGTGTATAATTTTGCTTTACGTATTAGTCAATAGCAAACGTCCAAAATATACGCCTATCTTGCGCAACGGTTAAAGTGAATGAAGTATAAAGCTAAAGGGTTATTTGTCTTAGGGTATGTTCTTTACTTTATTTAAAAAAATAGTTAAAGGTCATTTAATGTGAGTTTTAGTTAATATTAAATCACGTAGCAACGGACATTACAAATCAGTTGATATTTTTATAGTCTCCAAGGACCGATTAGATTTTATCGCTGACCGGGAATTGAGAAACACTGGTCTAGCTTCTAGATCTTGATTAACTCCCCACTACTAATGGAGTCTACAGTTCCCGAAGAAGACGGAAGGAACTACGACGCTGTGGTCACTATCAACAATGACCACCTAAGGCCCTCGTTAATTCTTCACGCGTATACCGGCGGGCCGCTGTCAACAATCAACGGACCTTCATCAAGCGGGCGAGAGGTCTGCGGAATCCCGATAAAGCACTAATTCCCGCAATCAAATATTGATTCAAAACTCTCCGGGTGGCCCTGCTCCGTCTCTACGCCGGCGGTGGGGTGGTAGCCGATGGCGGCGACACCCGCCCATACCTTCGCTCGCTTCTTACGTTTCTTACTTGCACTCGCCGCTCCACCCTTGTCGTCCGCCCCCCTGCGAATTTTACATGCGGAATTGGGAACTGGGGCTCACTCGCCTTTATTAGGAACTCGGTGATTTACGGTAATTACTTTTTTCCGTTCATTGAAACGGCAAAGCCGGTGTTAATAATGTTAATTAATATTTGAGATATGGATGGATAGAGTTTTCGTCGATGAACGACCAATCCCTTGTTTTAATTCTATTGGAGGGGACCAAAAAATATGGGCAAGGTACAAAAAATCATACTTGTCCGAAACAACTGGTTCGAAAGTCATTCCAGAGGAGAATACACTTGGGTGGAATAAAGTTCAACTGAACAAACACTGGAAAAATTGTGAAACTGCACAGAAATGATATATTTTAAAAATATTTGTTTTATTAATTGTTTAAACATAACTATTTTACCTCAAAAAATTAAACCCCAGGTATTCCTCTCCAAACTACATAGTAGCTGTCAATATTGTTTCATTCGTAATATTTTTAAGCTGCAGAGAAGGGTAAGTTTTATCAGACTATTTTCAAAACCAAACAGCATCGTTTTTTGATGTTTCCATCTCATATTTATAAATGATATACCTAAATACTTTCATTGAATGACACCACCATTCTTGTAAGTGATGATAGAAATAATATTGAGAATTCAACTAATAACGTACCAAGGCGTCTCAATTACTGGTTCGTTGGGAATAAACTCTTCTTAAATACTTCAAAAGCAAACTATGTTGTGTTTTAAGCAATACCACTGTCGTTAACACAGAAGCTTCCACCAACAATTGGGGATACAAATACACAAAAATGAAAACGTTAGGCATTGTATTTTCTTGTGATCTGAAGTGGAAGCGCCACATAGATTACATAACTTCTTCTGTGAGTAAGTCTATTTACAAACTTCGATATTTAAAAAATGTAATTCATATACATGATGTTCAAAACATACTTCTTTCTCAAAAAAGGGCTCTTAGAGTAATGGTGGGGGCTACACCCCAAACATCATGTAGAGATTAAAAAATACCCTTACCACCTTGTTGAGTAAGAACTCTGAATACGTATTTCGGCAATTAAGTTGCCATCCTCAGCAGAAAACTACAAAGGAAAATAATGTCAGACGTAGCACTCTGCGAGATATGCACCACACAGAGCACCACTAGTAACATTAATTCCCCACTTATAACCTATGTCTCAATATGCTACTTAATCGTTAAACATCGTGCAACGATCAGCTTACTAATAGTATGTTTACTATCTAAGGGGGCCGGTAAAAATTAATTGCAATGAGTAAATGAACGACAAGCAACGGTTAATATATTTCCGATTATGAAAATACCAAGCATATACAAATACAAGGAAGTAATTAGTATATTACGGATAAATATGCATTACCTAAAGCCATAACAGCACAATTAATAATCTTGCATTCGTTATAAATTTGTATACACTCGCCATACAATTTATTCTAGGCTGTCCTATGAATATAAATACTATTATATCTATTGTTGCAATGAAAGACAAGCAATAAGCAATATATTCTGGATTAAGAATATAAGAGGAATAGACAAATACAAGGATGCATCACTAACACCCCTATTAAGAGTATTACATTCATTCTAAATTTGTTTATACTTGCCATACTATTTATTCTCAGAGTTCGTATAAACTAGAATGCGGGATAGGTCCTTTGTCAGAATTCATAACTTTGTTCTTAATTTTATGAATATAAATACTCTCATAACTATCCAATTTTCTAAGAATAAGGACTTGTTTCACTAACCTAAGATTTTTTGTTGAAATTCCGTGACCTGTTTCCGTAATATGCTGGGCAATATTAGACTTTTCTGGTCTATCCCCTCTAAAATGAGCAATGTGCTCCTTAAAACGCGTTGGAATTGGCCAAAGATAAAATTGAGTTACATCAAAAATCAATTTAATAAATAGATTGTGAATGTAATGTAAAATATATGGGGCAAACAAGGCGACCAATTTTAATGCGGTTTAAGGAGCACATTGCTCATTTCAGAGGGGGTAGACCAGAAAATTCTAGTGTTGCGCAAGTTTCCTACTGTTTAATTAGAGAACAAAAGCAGATCGCATTAATAGCTTGCTAAACATATATGACGATATAAAATGGTACTACGTCAAAATTTTGTACAAATAGTTTTAAATTAAGCAAATAATATGCAAAGCACACAATGCGTATATACGAACGTGTTGCATATAAGATAAATCACGCCAGTTAAGATCCACACCCATACTTGATTCCCGCGACGGAATTTCACGAAGAGACTCTATATAACCCTCCAATTCCACATGTTGACGCACCAAGGAGCGAAACGTCCCGTTCCACCATACCTTTTTTTTCTCCCGGCTAACTCGGAAAATTAACGCACTTTCCACCCGGCCTTAAATTAAAGTGGCATTGTGTCGACGGGTCTTTTCGCATTTTCACACCGTCTCATTCGTCGGACGTCTCTCTCGCGCCTGTCGTGCTACATACCGGCGCCTCGCCGCCTGTTCCAGTGTGTTTAAACGCGGAGGGCGGTTATTTACGGTTTACGATGAGTAGGAAATTAAGTGTCAACGCGACGCTCCAGAAGAGCGAACAGCAGCA
The DNA here is from genome assembly GCA_031763485.1 of Osmoderma eremita. Classification (NCBI taxonomy): domain Eukaryota; kingdom Metazoa; phylum Arthropoda; class Insecta; order Coleoptera; family Scarabaeidae; genus Osmoderma; species Osmoderma eremita. The sequence continues at coordinate 451,216 of JARFOC010000472.1, forward strand.
GCCATATACCGCACCGACCGACGCCACTCGCGAACGGGAATCATCGAATGGTTATTTGTTGCCCCGCAAATGAGCCGAACTCGCGCGGGATCCGTGGAAAGAAGAGGGTGAAGGTGGCGAATGATTTATTTTGGAAAATTTTACCAGAAATCGTAAATGAAAACTGGCTTCAAATTTTAAGAAGACTTCAGATTTTAAGTAATGCAATGCATTTCTGATAAAATTGCAGCATAGGAACGCAATTTCTTTTTGAGAATTTATATAACAAATTTAAAATCACAATCCAAGTAGCAATTTAGACATCATGGTAGATCTTAAAATTCCACAACAAACTTCCAATAAGAAGCCCTTATTGTTACTAAAAATATACAGAGCGTAACTTTGGAATTGGAAGCCACACCAACATTAGACAAAGAACAAAAGAGAGAAGAGTGTCCATTAATACTGAGATGATAAGAAAAATTTAGACACTAATGACTGACCTTACAAACAGTAATATTCAAAATAACTTACGACAAGTAATACCCACTCAAATAATTGATTACCAGTTATGGAACGTCACAAAAGCTTGAAAACACCCCAACACATTAATACGCCTCTAAAGAATAACAGTGGAAGTTCGGCAAAAACTGACAAATAAAGGTAACTGTTTTCGCTGAACACCGCAGACACGTCTTTCAACCGTTTACTTCAACTGTCTAATGAGACCTATGAAGAAATGCATAATAGCTTAAGTATTCTATATCAATTAAGCTTACGTATTACTAAAATTACTGTTCAGGAAGTCACATATAAGTAAATAATAATTTATTGTCCAACGGATCAAAAAATAACCAACCATGGATACGGTCAAAGAAACATACATCACCGAGACAGCTGTTCACCTATTTACACATCTTAACGCGAGGTGTAGAAAGTTTAAATACTGTGGATGAACGAGAGTAATATTGAGGTAATAAAGGTTTGATTTGGATAACAGATTGATGCAATCACTTTTGCTGTGTACCAACTGCTACATAGGTTTCACTTCTTGTCTATCTCGACGCTCCTTTAAGGAAATAAAATTGTGGCGTTATAATAATAAAAGCTGGTAGTCAGCGCCTGTGGGAGGATATTAACTATCGAGCTTATAAGACATACCTTAAAAATCTGCGCTGTATTCTTTCCAGTGTGAGTTGATGTAATAAGGCAACAGCACAGGTAAGCAGTATTCTAAACCATTAATTACAAATCAAAAGTAAACGAATTTAAACAATTGTAAGCTTTTGAAATGCTTAATATTACGCACAATAAACCCTAACCTAGCAGACGATTTCAATGCAGTATGCTCTCTACGCGGAACGAATGGTTGTGCCATTGTTACTCCGAGATCTTTAAAGGTATTAACTTTGGCAACATATCTCCATTAATCTGTCTGTAACCGATTGATATTTGGTAATGTTTAACTTTAAGTTTTTTCTCTTGCACCATTCCGCTAGTAAATCTACGTTAGTAAGTTGTTCGAATAGATCATTCAGGTATAGATTAAATAAAAGAGGACTTAAATTGGAGAACTGAGGTATGCCACATGATGAATATAAAATCTTTGGAACGGTACCCTTTATGGAATCATTATAGAATACATATGTAATTAAAAATGGAAAAAAAAACCCAAAGACGTCTCCTGGGTTAATTACAGGAGAAGTCTTACAACAACGTCCAATGAAAGCAATTAAAGCTATAACTCAAATATTTAAGGCTGTAATCAGTACTCGCTACTTTCCAAACCTGTAAAAAAATTCCAAAGTCATATAGATCCCCAAACAAGGAAAACCAGCAGAGGACGTAAACTCCTCTAGGCCCAATAGTTTGGCACCTGTGTTATCTAAAGTTTTCGAGAAGGTCTTCATAAAAAGGCTAAATAACACTCCAAATTTAAACTAATACCTAATCACCAATTCGTCTACAGACGCAAACATGGAACGGTAAAGCAAATATTCATGGAGTGCTAAATAAAATTAATGGAGATTTGGGGGGAAAGAAATACTGCTCGGCCGCCGTCTTGGATATAACACCGGCCCTTGGCAATGCGTAGCATATAGGTATTTTGTGTAAACTTAAGAAATCGTATCTACACAATCGGTACTTCTTCGTCGTGAAACGAGTACAAAGACCTACACACAATATTAGCGGGGTACCGCAGGGAAGCGTACTTGAACCCGTACTTTACATAAATGCACCACAATCCACTTGCCATACGATTAATGATAGTTAATACCCAAACAAGATATTTAAAATGGTTCAAACCTCACTACCTACCAAATAGGTTTCACTAAATTCAAGTTTAACCTTAATTTATTATTAAAACAGGGTAGTTTATTTAATTAGTTCAGCTTATTTAAAATTTTATTTCCTATTTCCCAAATATCATTATTAACTAGAAGACTGGAAGCGAACAATAACACGAAAAAAGCACTCGCAAAAAGAAAACAAATCCCTGTTAACAAATATCGTATAGCCTGATATAGGCCTAACGATGATGTAAGTAGATTACAGCTTCCTTCCTTCCTTCCCGCCCGAGTGTCACTCTAAGGAAGATGAAAGCTGATAAAGAAAAGCTAGTGCGGTCCGTGTGAAAAGCAGTCCTTTTTTATTCTCTCCGAAATGGTGTTGTACGTCGGGGGTGCTCCTTTATCGTGTCGTAACCTCGTAATTCGGCCCATTACGGGTCAGTTCCGGAGATCGCCGGAAGCAATATGTTATTCGGGAAATATTTCAACACTTACGTTTTTTTTCCGGAACACACCGCGATGATTCTTTTGCACGTTTTTGTGAGAATTGCGTATGCTACTGTAGTTTGTGTTTCGTAGTTTCACTAAAATGAAATGGTAAGCACAAGGAATCCATACAGAGCCGTCAGGTAGAAGTCAAATCCACATGATTGTCTTTGAATATGCAAGCAATATTACACATTGGTGAGAATTATCGTCAAATCACTATAGTATTGTAGAGGTAGCTATTAGATTATATCTTAATTAAATACTTCAGATGTGAATAAAATTTATTTAACCTAATGTAAGCCCGGGTAAAATCAATTGCATTTTGAACACGGTGTAGCAGTTTGCAAGTGGTCATGGCGACAATGAAGTCGACACCAGCACTACTGTAACACGTTATAGTTGCTTTAGGTGTTTTTTACTTATGGGAGCAATCTGACATACGTTTCGGGAAACACTTCAGCCCATTGGCTTTTTGTATTTATCTCCCATTTTTCTACCCATGTCCTATACCACCCATTTTCCAGATCCTTGCGCCCTGTACCAATCTGTACAGGTCTTTGGCCGTTTGGTCTGTATAGTCTTCTGGGTTTATTTTTGGTTTCCGAAAGGTTGCCTGTCTTCTAGGGTGTAAGGCCTTGCATTGACATAAGTTGTGGTATGCTGCCTCTATTGTTTCTTCACACAGTCTGCAGCTTGGGTCCTCAATGTCAACCCTGATTTTCTGTAGGTGTCCTGTCAGTGCGCAATGTCCTGTCAGGAGACCTATTACTGTATGAAGGTGATTCCTCCTACTAAGATTTAGTAGTTCGTCAGCCTTCTTTACTGATAGCTCCTATTTGCCATGACTTTTGATTGTATTTTCCCAGTATTCTTTATGTCGTTCTTGCACCCATTTTCGTATCTGCCCTCGTACTGTGTTTTTAGACGCGGGCAGGTTGTGGGCCTACGTATGGAAACGATGATCCTATCTTCGCTAGCTCATCAGCCTTTTCATTGCCCACGATTCCCGAATGCCCAGGCACCAACAACAAAAAAAACTTTATTGCGCAAAGCGAGCACATTAAGTTAAGGTGTTATATTGGATAAAATTTTTTACTAGAGTTGAACAAAAAGGCTAGGTCTAAACTTCTATTTATAAATGTACATACAAATATACTTTAAGAACAATGCAGAATCCCTAACGACAGCAGGTACATTTTGTTAAGCGACAGAAGTTTTTACTGCAATTAGGCAAAGCTCTCGTTGTTCCATATATATGTACCTGGAAAAATTAATGGGTAATATATTTGCAATTGTTGCTGCAACACAACCGTTGCCAAGCTACCTTAGTAAGTACACATGTTATAAAAAAGTATCTTGATTGTAGTTACTATTTTATGTTTATCGAAAAGACACCAGAATTATGATAATCATTATTACTACATTAATTTTTATTCTATTATACTTACTATTTCTTTACAATACATGCAATTTAATATATTTTTAAAATAGAATATATCAAATTGGCATAGAGGAATAATCAACCCTATCCATGTATAGATCAACGTCGGTATAAGAAGGGTTAATGAACTGATTTTCTGACATTTTTACAGAAATTATTATTTATTATTTTTTGACAAAAACCAATCTGGCAATGTCAATATCAACTCATTTGTACTTTATATGTAAACATTTTTATTGATAAACCGTCCTATTTTGGCATATGCTACCAACATTACACTGATCACGTAGATTTGAGTTTCATCTAAAGTCTCTGTAGATCTATTCCGAGTCGATAAAGGATGGAAAATCGGCTCTCGTGCCGAATGTGTCTCGTCACTGACGAAGCGACGCGGTTGAGAACACGCCACGTCGAATTCGGTTGCTCTGTGGGGGGAGATTGTCTCAGGTAAACGGAGCTTGGTTTGTGATGCGGTGAACCCGCGAATGTTCTGATTGAGAGCACTCGGCTGAACGGCAGTAGGAACAGCGGCAACGCACACACCGTTGATGTCAAAGGGAACCGCTCTGCACGCCAAATTGTCTAGAAAACGCCAGGTGTTGGACCCTCCTTTTGTGTTATTAAGTAACCGGAAATATTTGCGGGAATGCGCGTTCAACTTCAAACGTCAACCACGACGTACATTTCTATATAGTCGGAAAAACTCACTCTTCACGTAAGCAAATTTCATAGTTTTATAAACTATGAAATGAAGCTTATAGCTTCATTTAGTATACATTTTTTTCGAAAATAACATGAATAATAAATTTAAATAAATGCCAAAGATAAAATTGAGGTACATCAGAAATCAGGAATTTATAAAATATATCGAAAAGAATGTAATGTGGAGTATGGGCAAACAAGGCGACCACCTTTTGAGGACGTGAAAAGTCCAGTGATGCCCAACATATTTCAAAATAGGTCATGACATGTCAACAGACAATCTTCGGTTAGTGAAACAAATCTTCTTAGAGAATTGGATAGTTATGAGAGTATTTATATTCATAAGATCAAGGAAATTCTGACAGCGGACCCATAACTAATTCTAGATTATAGGAACTCTTAAGATAAATTAAGTAATAGTTTCGGTTCACAGAGCGTGACGGAGTACGCTCTGTGAACCGGTACGATACAAAATAAGCGAAACACGAAACTTTACGTAGTGTATTGCATAGTTACATTTAAAAAACGGAGGCAGATATCAAAGATATGAGAATAAACAGCTTACAAAAAAAGCTGGATAAAAATTAATATCTGAGGTAGAAGATTTGATCAATATAATCCTGAAATTACTTTTTCAGTAATAATTTATATGCGAAAGTAGGAATTAATCTATACAACATGCAAATATTAGTTGAGCTATAATTAATAGGTACTATGGTTTTAATCCTACATGAGCTTTAAGTGCAAGTATGTTCAGTATAATGGTTATAAATCGTACATCTTCGTTCATCCGAGGTTCCGTAAGATTCAAATTTGGGTCCTTTGTTGTTCATATTATATATAAATGATTTTCTTTCTTCTTTGGCAAGTGCATGCCCTGTACTTGCTTATGCGGATGACATAAAAATATATAACCCCATAAAATCTTGGGATGATGTCTAAATCGCATCAGTGAGTGGTGTTCGACCAATAAATTGAAATTGAATATGAATAAATGTTTTGATATACCCTACACTAGAAAAACTTTTTACATTAATTCCTCTTACATGGTTGATGATGAAGATTTGGAAAAGGTGGACAAAATTAAAGACCTTGGTATCTATTTTCACAGTCGTATGAACTTTTGCTCTACAATAGGACCAAATGGCCGAGGTGGAAGGCGCGATCGACGACCCAGGCGGATGACATCACCACTCCAAGGCGTATGAACTTTTCCTACCGCATTAACCAACTTTGTGCTAATGCTGCTAAAACAGCGTTTCTGTTATGCGATCTTCTAAATATTTTTAAAACCTTTCTCTTTTGAAATTCCTTTATGGAACCTTTGTAGTTAGTAACCTTGAAAATGCATCTCAAATTTGGTCTCCGCAGTATATCTACTTGCAACTATCAGCAGAAAAACTACAACGACTACAAAAAATAAAGAAATACAACAACATAATTTTGAGAAAATTTTAGTTCCATCACAAATTTTTTCTTTTCTCCCGAATACACTTTGAATAACGGAGTTTTACAGATACCACAGTAACAGCGAATATTTGTTTATCAAAAGTATTTGATTCTCATCTAAAAATGCATAAAAAATGTGCTTCTGCATAACTTTTATTCTTCTTTGTAGTGCATTTGTTATTCATATGCATTATTTTATAACATAGGCAGCGTAATTCGAAGAGGTCTATCGACGATTATCAACCATTTTCCTTCATTTTTTAATCCTTGCTTCATTAAGTCCGTATACCGAGACCATCCACTCGCTATTAGGCCGACTCCCCCATTTATCGTCGCCCGATAAATATTAGCCCCTCAATGCGGAAATAACCGAACGCCAGCCATTAATCTCTGACACCGGGACTGTACCGTGGAAAACGGAGAACCGCGCACGAAGGAATCAGGAGAATGTACCGCGCGGCGGCTTCGGGAGGGACGAAGTAAACGCGCGACGGTACCGTGGCTGAGGTGGCGGCAGCGCCCGGTTAATTACAAATAACTCGATTTAGGCGAATGGGTTAAATACGCGCGGTTAATCTATTGAAATTAGTAAGCAGCGCACCTCCGCAAACGTTGACTTAGCAGGCTTCGGCGGCCGTTAATAATGACTCACGCGCTAGTAAATGTAGTGAGCCAGCAAATGGCCTGTGAGAGAGCTGGCGGTAGGTGAGGGTGGGGTGGATCACTTAAGCCCGGTAACACACCGGCGGTGGTGGCGTGTACACTATACGAACGAGACGAAGACGGCCTGAAACGCGTACTGGTTACCGCTACCAGTCACCGGGGTCAAGACGGGGCGCCCCCTCGCGGCCTAGGGCCACAATTAGATATCTTTGTGCCATAATTCAAGTGTAATCTCTGCCAACCTCCGAGCGCTCATCTGCAAGTCTCTCCTATACTTCTGGTTCTCCGCTGAGGGCGCGGGAATAGGGGATGATACGCGTATTCCTAACCCCCTCCACCGTCCCGTGTAACCCCTAAGCACTGGTGGCTGTGGCGAAGGACGAACTGCAAGTTTTAAAAAGCTCGGTCGCATGATATAAGACACCGTTTCGCATGGAGATATCCCGGCGTCTGATCCCCGCGAGGTGAAGAACTTTACCCTCTTTCTCAGTGAGAAAGAACAAAAAAGGCGATTTTCGTTTTTATCTCTCTACCACTTAACCATGTTCAGAATCCACCTAAGCAGTTGTAAAGGGTTAAAATATTTATAACAACGAAAGGGGATTTATTACGTGAGTTATTTAAAATTGTATTCCTCATCCAACTAGACATCTTTCATCTGGATTCGGAAAAAACAGTTTGTAGTTGAACGCACTTTGAATGGAGATTATATGTGTGTTTGATGTTGTACTAAATTTAATATCTTTCTGTCATTTATTTTTAATAGATTCCCTCTCTTCAGAGCTCTTGTTCGGAAATTTCAATGGAATTCAAATTCTGGTCCGCTTTCTCACTATCTTATATACTATTACTACATCTAATCTAAGACCATTAAATTTAGACTCAAGGCTCCAGATTATTAGATGCCCTTCTATATGTATATCCAATTCCATCCTTTCATAAGGAAACGGACCTTTACTTCGTCACAGACACTTGAACTGCTGTTCGCAAATACATTTGCAATAGGAAAAATATTCATATCATCAAATTCCAATTTGATTTCATTCTTACGATTGCTGACATTCAAATTTTAAATTTTCTTATTATCTCCACAAATTCTTTACATGATGATAAATGTGGGTTCTTTGTATCTTCGAATGTGATACCCAGAAACATTATTTATAACTTAGAATGGTTCATAGTTAATAGTCGTTCTACTCTACTTTACCACTGTTACCTACACTACAACATAACCAGACATAACAATGATAATGAAATTTTAATAATTTATCGTATTATGATCTTATTAGATGAAGCATTTGTTGACAATTATTAAGGTAATAATACATTAGTTACGCATAACATATCATATGATACAGCCGGCGACATAGATATGTCATGCATATGTGCTGATGTAAGAATAAAACGTACTGTAATAACCTCGCCTCCCGGTAAAATAAACTCCCCTTTGATTAATCTCATAAAAGATAAAATTTTAGTTATAAGAAATGCCCCACGTAGTGGAGACAATTGTAATAGCCAACTCCCGGTAATTCATTCTCTATCTTTTTTAACCCACCGTATCCTATTTTGTATTTTATATCTTTTTAATAGTAACTTGGATGATATCATTATTGGAACGTACCATATGTTAATTGTACAGATACACCCCATACAGTTATGTGCCCAGAAATTATTTAACCTCCCTATTTTGGCATACACATACGGAGTATACATAAATGATGGTGACGCAGGTTTCATAACCTTGCACCGTCCTGGAATATTATAAATGAAACTAATATTCTTCCTATATTAATAGCAATAATGCCTAACATCTACTTCAATACCTACCCGCGTATAACTACCTTAACACCGCAGATCATCTATATAAAAACATAGCATATAGAGAGACAGCAACAAATCCGGAAAACCACGTGACTGAAAATGTCACCAACTTAAATTATACCAGTTGGTGACACTGCTTGTGTTACTAACTTGGATTTGAAGTTCTGAATTACACAAAGAAGCCAGTGGTGTGGCACTATTTTCTTTATAGGTAGATACTAAAGTGACACTTTATAAAATAAATTAAAATTATAGACCTTTGTTAAAAAAAAGTAAGATAATAGATAAAAATCTTTAAAAAGTATAAAAATCATATCAATTTAAAATTTTATTTACTTATTTATAAAAACACATTCAAAATGCATTCCTTGATTTATAATCCAAAGTTGCACTCTTCCTTTCATATTAATTATTATTACTAATCATATTGGTGTTATTCAAGTGGTGTTCTAGGCAGGTGTATATCCAGGGGTATTACGTCTAACATTATTTTTCTTCGTAGATCCTACTGAGGATGGCAACTTAGTTGCCGAAATACGTATTTATAGTTTTTCTCCCATTAAGGTGGTAAGGGTGTTTTTTGTTTTAGTTTTGCCAGACCTAATAGTTTAGTAGTAATTTGTACTTATTCGTTCTTAATTTACATGATTGCTTTGTTTACTTTTCTTAATAAAAGATTTGTGTTTTCTTCTTTTGCCTTCTTTTTAGTTTTTATTCCGAGTCAATCCCCGCCAAATCCACGTTATCCAATTTCAAATTCCATGAAATCCAACAGTTGGTTTCAAACGCCCCTAACTCTTTTCAAAATTGTGGGTTTATTATAAACAAAAATGTTGTATTTGTTGCAATGTATTGACCAGTATACTGTAAACAATTCACCAAAACAACATCATTAAGAAGTTACTGCCAGAAGTTAGTTAAATAGTTTTTAGTGATTTAGTGAACACTTCACTAAATTGGATTTAAGGGGTTTGATACTAACGATTCAAATATAAAGTACTATACAATAGGCCAACATATTTTTCATACAACCTGATTCAACCCTTACTACTACCCGACTGGCTGGGCAGAATAGGTTTTCTTCCTCTTGTTCTAACAGACGAGGCGAGGCGACGCGTCGCAAAGAAATGTGCGGAAATTAATATCGTAAATATGAAGTTACAGCGTAATTCAAGCGACCCGGGTATTCTTTCTTTTTTTGAAATATTGGGGTCCACAAATTACGTAGAACAACACGTGGCCGGCCGTTTGCTGCCGGATTTATGGCGAACGCTTTGCTTCGCACTTTTATTTATAGTACAGGTAGGCAGACGGTTTAAGTCTGTTGGATAGATTTATAGAAAGTCGCCCTAAAGTCCCTACCACCAGTTTTCTTTTGTTTTTCTTCGAGGTAGGGGCGGCGTTTTAAGGAAATTAACTGTTACGGTGGTGGTTGTATTGAATTTCGTGCAGTAAGTAAGTCTTCGCGTTTCTATCTCTTTTTTACAACTCTCTTTTGTGTAATCAAAAATTAATGGAGAGCTTGTATTGGAAATTAATGGCATGCGAAATCCCTTGAAGCAACCTGAGTCATGAGATAAGTTTGGATATTATACCAATAATAATAATATTTATTTGCTGTCCGATCGTTGCAACGATATTAGCAATAGTCAAGACAAACATAATATAAAAAATTTTAAAACAAGAAATACATCACAATGATAAGAATTCCTCGTAAAAATAGCAGCACTTATTAATTAAAAACTTCTTACAACTTGGCTAAAATCTTTTAGATTATTCATCTTTCTTATACACAAAGGCAAACTGTTATACAATCTGGAAAAGCTAATCATTGGCGATTTCTGGAAAAGAGATGTAAGGTGCTTGGGTGGTATACAAAGATCACGTTGTCTAGTCCGATAAAACCTCTCGTCCCTAAGATATAAGTGATTATTTTTTTACATGTATCACTGCCTTGTTGACGTATATACTGGGCTATGTTGTTAACAGGAAATAATAATCTACTATCGCGAGGTCCCAATCAGAACATCAAGCGCAGGATTCTTTCTGTCTCATAAATACACGCTTGTTACCTGTACCTCGTTCCCATACACGCGCATTTTACTGTCCCACATCTAAAACAAATATTCTAATTAAAACGCACAATCTCATGCAATCCAATTAGTGATCTGATTATAAGTCAAGATATCCGTACAAGCAACTTAACTGCTTTGTTAGTGTTGTGCTCAGAGGCATATCTGCAACGTTCTACTAGACGTTAGATTATTTTCTTTTCCGTTAGAAAAGACCTTTGCGCATAGCTAGATGAACCCCAAAAGATCAGGCTATAAGTGAAGATGGTTACCGGGCTCCTAATTTTATAAATGCCATGATAATGCCGACTCACTTCCCTACATACAGATTCGTGTTCAGCACGCAAATAGTAGTGTTTTATAATTATAATTATAGTCCAACGCTTCCTCCTTGTAGTAGTGCAACTTATCGTAATGTCGATGACATTGCTTGGATACATCATAATGATGTTTCATCCAAACCAGATCACGGTTACGAATATTTTTGCCCATAATTTACCTATATATAGAAAGTTTTATGCTTCTTCTTCTCCTACCTTGCGTTAATTGACCTATTTTGTAATTATGTTAGCCCCCACTTCATTAAGATTAAATGAAGACGAATCTGGAGTACCAGTAAACATCAATATCATCAGTAATAGCACCCATCCTCCCTTAGAGCTAAATCTCTTTGGAGCGGAATAAGCTGTTTCCTCAACTCGCTACAACGGTAAGCAAATTTCCTCAAATATTTATTACACCGTTCGCGCTGATTTAATTCCCCAACCGAGACTGCGAACGCGAAAGTAAGGAATGAAGAAAGAAAAAACTCGAAAATCTCGAAGCCAACGCGAGCATATTAGCGTTTACGTAACGTGTTATCCGACTGGAGAAAGCGGGCGAGTACACCCAAGATAGACTAACAGCTTTACGATTATGACCTCCTTGAGTAAAGCGGACCGAGATAAAAATAAGTCGGCTCCGGTTTTCTTCGGAACCCTTTTCCGCTGCGCCGCAGGATTAATTCATAAACCCGAATTTAGACGGGGAATAAGCAAAGAGCCAACATCGCGGGCACTAGGGAAGACGGTAACAGTGCCGGAAACCATGCCTTGCCAACGCTAGGAACATATTATGACGCCGTAGACTCGTTGCGATAACATTACTATGTGTATGTATATACCGAAGGAGGTCCTCCTTGTTACCGTTGCGTCGTTCTGAGTAAAGTGAGGAGGGAGAAGATAGTAACTGAAAATATCATGGAGACCGGAACGAAGAGCAGGTAGAAAACGTTTCCTCCAACAATGTTATCGTTTCATATCGCTCCGCGTGGACCCGGGTTTTCATCTATTCAGCGTCATCGTCTCCTCCACTTCTGGTTTTAAGAAGCTGCGGGTACATTTATTCCTCTGGGATTATTACGGAAATAAAAATGAAATTATTCCCATCTTTTGTTCACTGTGAAAATAAGCAAATCAGATGACATAATTTTAGCATTCCTTATTCCCCTCTTGTACGTATGTATCTATTACATAGAAGAGATTAAACATAGAGGTATGTTTTTATATGCTTCCCTTATAAAAAAACCTCACAACAATTTTTTTGTTAAAGATTCAGATTTGTCATACACATGTTCAACATTATATATTCAGATAACAGCAAAAAATATTTAGAAATACAATATGTTTAACTAATCAACAGATAAGTTTATTATAATCCAGAATCACCAACAAATTTAAAATCTTAATAACTAATAATAGTGTTGTGGTCGTATAGTGGGTTCGTGACTAGACTACTAATCCGAAGATTCCGGATTCGATTCTCCGGTCCTGCCAAAATACCACTGGCGTTAGTTTCAGCTACAACTCGACTCAGGCTGTAAGAATGAGTACTTGGAAGTCAAATTTTGGGATAATAGCAGGCGGTCGAGTCCCCCTAGAGCTTGCCACGTTGCAGTCCGAGTTGAATTGCTAATAAATATAAATGAAAGCAGACATACAGAAGCTTCAGGTATCACCTGCGAATCTACCTGCTGGCTTTACTTTTTGCATGAAATCTGCACTCTATTCTTCATATATGTATATTCGTTTTTTATTTATTTACTAGCTGTCCCCGGCCACGCGTTGCTGTTGTTAAAGTCAAAAGAAAGAAAAGCATGTTTTTACGTGCTACAGGTGACATCTATATATATAAAAAACATGACAGATGATGACATTGTGCCAGTAGTGGATGGGTAATGTTCAGGAGTACAGAATAAGAAAACGCCTAATGATTAGAGAACAGGAAAAAGATAGTGTGGAGAAGTGG
>JARFOC010000472.1:471340-482530 GCA_031763485.1 Osmoderma eremita
AAAATTATATATATCTAACCAAATCGATTTATTAGAACCTTTTGTGTCTGATAAATGCACAATAAAATTTTTGCTAGTATTAACTATATCAAAGAAAGCAGATTTCTGCCAATAGCACGTACGTTCAAAAAATGAAGTATATAAAAAATATATTTAAAAGATATATATAAATATACCTCTGAGATCACACAACACGTCTAATTGTATAGTTCAGGCATTCCTCACGTACAGACAGCTGTTTCGGACTCACCCAGTCCTCATCAGTGCACGTCGGAGGATGCCTGTATAATAAAAAAATAGCGAAGGCTATAGTTATAAAATGAAACAACTAATGGCAGAACCAAGGGATGTAAATAATTTGCTTGGTATCTTTCTTTACTAATTGCGTTCATATTAATTTTAACAATCCATTTTACTTGACTGACAGTGTAATGTGGTTATATTACTTACTTGAAGATGAAAGTATGATAAATAAAGGATAAGGATATACAATGGGATCCAGTTTTTAGAAATATAGCATTTTGTTAGATTTTATTCCCATGTCGTCAACAGAAGAAAAATTGTACTAGGCTGAGTTTTTCTAAATGTAAACTTTTGCGTGGTGAGACCAATAATCTTAAAAGTTAGTTGTATTAGATTGCAGAAATCATTGATTTTATAGATAAAAAGAAAAAAAATATTTATAACTTATATTTCTATTTATCAATCAGTTTATATCATAAATAAATTACATTGAATCACTAATATCTATAACCACCTTGTCCATTAGAATATCCCTTGGAATATCCAACCTCTGAAGCAGCTGTACGGGCAGCATCTGCAGCAGTCATTTGAATTTCCTTGTGAATATGCTCGCCAGTCGGTTGAAATCCGTTTTCGTCAGCGATGTAATTTACTGTGTACGTTTGACCGTCATCTCCCACATAACTGTAAACCCCTCGGACAACAGTCACGCCACCCTCGGGAGCGACGTTCTTCACTTGTCCGACTTCATGTTGGCTAATTTTATTTTCGGTTTCATATTCGAACTGATAATTTCCGTCACCGTTGTTTTCATTGTCGAAGCGAAGGATATTAGCTCTAGCATCTGCACTTCGGTAACCGTTGTTGCCATTGTGGTAGCCATTAGGTGCTCCGTATACTGGTGCGGGTCCGCTTCTGGATGGCGGTAAATACGTATTACCTGCAGGGGCAATGTATCGTTGTTGAGGGACGACAGCGTCTGAGACTCCATTAGGTGCCGCTAAAACGTTTCCATTTCCACCCGCTACTCCTGCACCAAAGGGTGGCAAGTAAGTGTTGTCCAAACGACCCGCAGCCGCGACACTGACAAATAATAAAAGGGAAAGCTAAAACAGAGAATAATTTAATCTAAAATATATTGTACTCTTACAAATACACCTACCATATTTAAGAATCGGGTGGGATGTGTATTGTAAGAAGATCTTGGGTGTATCTGATGCTGTACGCCCATCTTCGTCGCCTTATATATTCTAGAACAAATTTAGAGTGTACGCAATATTGGTACCTCACGCCATCGATTTATAAGTAAACGTGTTTCAAAAGATCTTCTTCAAGGTGACCTGTTTGCAAAATCATAATTCCATTACGATACATTCCGTTACGTTTTTCGGCCTGTCATTACATAAATTAACTTACTAATTATGTGTGCGATCAGTGATACCTTGAATTTACGTCTTTTTAAGTCTACTAAATAGTTCCTTTTTTGTATATAGTAATATTTACATACGTACATGCATATGTATGTTCTTCGTAAAATGTAGATTAATGCAGAGAGATTTTTATGAAGCACATATCTAGTGGTTTTAATTTTTAAAAAAATCGTTTGCCTAGGGTTTCAAATTACAGAAACTATATATGTATGCCTTTCATTTATTATATAACACAAATGATGGTAATAACTTATATCGCATTTAAAATACATATAATGTATATGCAATAAATAAAACATAAAATTTACCATAATAGATATTAAAAATTCAGAACAAATTAACGAAAATTTCAATTTCAAATTTCAAAACTTCTCCTTTCTCAATTGCAAACAACTGTTAATTTTCAAATTTACTGTTATAAAGTATTAAGAACTTTGTGTTTTAAATTATATCTTCGTATAAAATTTTGCAAATATATGCAAAGCGTTTCATTTCATTAAGAATTTGCCTTTCTGAGTAGCTTGAAAACATAACATCGGAAATGTTTTATTATTTTCACCATCTTACACACAAAAAAATCCGGTGTTGGATTTCTCACCGCCTGGTCGTTCCCTCGCGTCCAAATGCACAAGTAGTAGTATTAGACGCGACGCAGTTGTGTAATTTAATACTAATATTAATGTGTCGGAGTACACTTACACTTTTACGTAGTTAAAATTGCACTTTACGACGTAAAGTTTCTTCTGTGCGGAGTTAGCAGTATTCCATGGTAGTGTCAGATTTATTTTTCAAAGGAGTTGAAACTATTCTATTTTGGGGTTGGATTTAGCGCGGAGCAATGTATCAGTACTCCTCGGCAGAGCTAAGATTACCCTTAAATTATGTTAGATAAACTCCGTTAGGAAGTTAGGGTGTACGCTGTTACGGTGTCAAGCAAACTCAGTTGCGGTGTTGCGTGAACACCCTTGCAGTGTTAGGTTAATATCGCTACGGAGTTGGATGAACACGGCTTCGGTATTAGCTAAATTCCGTTACGGAGTTAATACCATCCTTTTACGAAGTTTTATGTATTCAAATAAGATTGATAAATGTCGTCTTATCAACCCTTTATAAAATTTTAATATTTAAAACAGAAAAAGTAAAGTAGAGCATAAAAAAACAAAATTTCTACTAAACACACACACATGTATTTCTATACCTAATAAAATGCAATACAAGTTTAAACAAGTTCATGCTTGGTGATCTTGATTATTAAAAGGACTGTGACATTCATACGGCTGTACATGATATAAACTATCAAAACAGAAAACAAATTCATCGGTAGTATTTTCAATAACTTGGAAGGCTTGAAAGTACTCAGATATATAATAGTTTCCCAACATTTACAGACGAAATAGTTTTTTGAACTGTGATTAAATATATCTCTTATTTGAGAAAATATTGGAATATTTATACTACCACCTATATTGTTACAATAAAGAATCCATTGTTATACTCAATATTATTAAACTGTAACCGTTCAACAAATATAACTTCAGAAATATTGCAATTGATACTGGAAAGCCATTTATGAACAGTTACATTTTGACAATTTTTTTTCTGATCGTAAAACCATTTTGTTACCAACAATTTTATTTTGCCATAAGGTTGACCAATTGGTGCTTCATGCTTCAGAGGGTAACAAAATATTATCTAAAACTATATAATAATCCGCAATAACAGGTTTTGATGAACCAACTGCTAACAGGAATGACTGGGTCGATCTTTTTTTTTTCATACACCATCTTCTAGCGGAAAAGATATCTGAAATACAGTAGTTGAAACATACATATTTATTAAGGTGGTAACTTACATGATGAAAAATAATTAATTTATCTGCTGCTTCCTTAAATTTGGAAACACGGAATAAAGTGCATACCGGATGGAGAATCAGTTGAAAATTCGTTACTGAACACAGGGAATATTTTAGTTATTAAATCTGGTAATTTTGTAGGTATATTTCCTTTGTTTGGATATGCGTGATAATAGTCTTGTGTTATCTGTGACAAACAATTCAAAATTAATTTAATTCTTTCTGTGGCTGTACTAAGATATTCAAGATCTTACAAGTCCAGATGCGTCCGTAAATCGTGGAAAAGCGCCGAGTAAATTGTCACTGTTTCTTCTGATGTTAAAAGTATTTAAGACGGAGATAAATATTTCTCTTTTTTGTGTCTTTGCACACGCAGTTTTCAAACAATTAATACCTTCATCGCAGTTATGTTTTTATATCACATGACTTGAAGTGCTTGGAACTTCATTTGCTTTCGTTTTTTCAAGGGCTGTGAATCTGTTTACTGGTCTTAATCTGTTTTCTAAAAAAACCTGTTCTTTCCTCAGTTTTAAAAAATAATTCCCAGAAATAATAGATATAGTTCCCAAGAAAACTAAAATGGTAAAATACTTGCAACCATGCAAATAGTTATTTTTAAAATAACCATAATTAACATATGACCACTTTCACTAACGTATTTCACGCCGCCATGCGAGGAATATTTACATGCTTTACTGTTTTTAGATAAGTGTATTCTTCTATTGCCTACTTCGCTTGCATGCATCAATAGTTTGGAACAAATCGTGTGTATATGTGCTTTTTATATAATATTAATTGGTATCTTCTTCTCCCTTTAATTTTATAACTAATGTAAGGCCACGTGGACTAAATCATATAAAATCGACTAAAAATTCGTTGTAAATTGATCAAAAATTTTTATTGTTTCATCCTCAAGCACGCCAAATTTTTCAGCAACTACATGAAACATACATTATAAATTACTTTTTCTACGCAAGCAGTCATTAATTCTGAAATAAAACCCATACACCATCAACAATGTGTGAAATTAAATTATTCTTTATACTTTCTTTATTATTTATGTGTACCTTTGCAAGTTCATGTTGATACGTTTACATAGGGTGGAGTAAATTTATGGGGCCGCCGTAAATCCAGCGTAAATTAATAGCGATAAAAATTGAAAACGGGTGAAAACTGTTGTTTAAAATCAATCATTTTCATATTGAAGTATCTAATACCTTGATGTCTACTAACATCTTCCATATTTAGGATACAGCTGTGACAGAGACATTCTGCTTAGTATCTTTCTCTCGGGATATCTTAAGAAACAGTACTTTTATTATCGGCTACCTATTGTGATAAAAGGAAAGACCCACCCTTTTTGAAACTCTACGGGATTCTCTTGCAAAACATTAATAACAAAGATATCGGCTGTTTTATAATCTAATTATTTTGTATTTTTTTATGGTATACAATGATATTCTCTCTAGTAATTTGTTGAAAGTTTTCTAATATTACCCAACATTACTAATAACTACTTTGATTAACTATTCGAACGAATACAGGGCCGTTATGAATCGTAAAGGAATACATATGAGCAACATATTGTTTTCTTATTATATACAAATACCAGGGAGTACTTACCGGTTTTGTTAATAAAATTGACATCTATGTTTATGTCTGCTATTTTTATCCACTTTTTTGTGTGTTTGTACATTACTCTTATGAATACAGTATTTTCCATTATTGGATCCTGCGCACGTACCTTCAACACTGAATGCTGGGCATAAGGAACTGTGGGAATTGCAACATGCAACTTTCGGCTGCGGTGCTTCCCTACTTTAGATCGTCGGAAACTACCGAACACTCATCTTTTATTAATCATACCGGACTTTTTCCGTTTTTAACAACTCCCAGGAATTAACTTCAATTTTTCCAACAATCCTAGGAAAATAAAGTCCTAATAATGATTTATTAATTTCACATTTTGGTGTTACCTTAACTCCCTTTCACTGCTAAATCATTTATCAACACCAAAAGTAGTTGCATTTTTCTGGTCGGTGTTATTATCTAAGTCCGATGTTCAACAAACAGTAACACCGCCGAGATGTGCTATGTTTCCCCTTTTTGTAGTTGGAAATTTTTAACTACATGGCATGTTGTTAGAAATCTCTCCGAAAAGTGTAAATTATCTCTTTTTAATGCTATTTAACAAATTATTAGTGTCAGTTTAACTGTTTTTAGGAAAACTACAACTCCGTTTCAATTAACTCCGTAAAATTATTTTGTGTGTAACTACCACAAAAAAACAAAAATTTTATGTTCACAGAACATTTTAGTATGAAATATAAATCCAAATTTAAACATTAAATTATATTTCCAATTATCAAACGATATTTATATATGTATACTCACTAAATTTAATTAAGTTGAGAGTATTGTATATACACAGAGGCTGTTTATTTGGCGCAATTTGTGCGGCACACACAGGCCCCGGGATACCCAAGGCGCCGAAATGTAAATTTTAGTAATAATTTATTCCTGTTGCTGCAGGATTCGAATGATTTAGTTGCAGTTTACGCAACTTCTTAATTTTTCCCTCTTATAAACCGAAATTATTACTGAACACCATTATGATAGCGAATATGGGCGACGCAAAAAATTCTGCCAGTCCCGACTAACGAAATTATTTTGTATAATATATAATAATAATTTCATTATTCCGGACTTGGTTGACGATGGGAATCCACGCGTTCTCTAAACATATGTACCAAATTTATTAAATCAATTTGCCGTGTGTGGAATTCCGGATAGTGTGTATTAGTCATACCAGTCCACAGCCCTTCCAATTCTTCACGAATAAAATATCTAACGTATACCCATGATCAAAATTTTAACAATATCAACGTAGTTTTCGGTAATCAAACCTTTATGATTTACAGTAAACATTTTTAGTGTCAATAAACACACCCACAATGACAGTTACTTCTTTTGTTTGTCATGATAGATATTCTTAAAGAAATAATTTCATTGTTTTCAAGAGGATAAAAGTAATCAAGAAAAGTTGGACTATATCCAAACCTCCCCGTTATGGGAATTCTCTCGGGTACATTAAATTCTAAGTAAACAAAAATTTTACTTTCACACAGATCTTTTCGTAATCAGGCACGCGTATATTTTAATTACTGAAAATTATTCAAAATATTTAAATGGATGATAGCCTTAATAAAAAAAAAATTTTAATTATTTGGTCTCAAGCGAGGTCGTTACATCCTAGCATCTTAAAATTTCTACGAAACATGAGTTAATAATCTAAAAGTTAAGTCCGTTCATATCAGAATATGTTTCTCCAAAGCACTGTTTGTGCATAATTTAAGGAAAAACAATTAGTTTTGATTGGAGATTTAATCGCATGATAACTGTATTTGGCTATCAAATTAATTTCCATTAATTTTGAATAGTCTTAAATGCATATTAAATGATTTCATGAATTGGTATCAAACTACAGGGTGAGTCTGACATAAAAGGTGAATAATTTCCACGTAAAAACTACATTTTTAGAAAGTAAAAAAAACTAAAAGCGACCGCTTATTAGAAAAAATAATAAATGTAAATTTTAACGTATAACTTATTTGGTCCGGGCTTCATAATGTATGTACCTGTTATTTGGCGATATTCTAAATGTGTACAGCAATTAATACATCGTATTTATTCCAGTGTACTATTTTTAGATATGTAACTGGCGGGTGGAGATAAAAAAAAACCTAAATATTTAACAGCTGTAAATCAATCACGATTAGTAAATATGTTCGTATAAAAATAGCATGCTTGAATTTTGTAATTTAATGCAAACGGTAATAGGCACACGTAAATTTTGCATTTAAATTCGAGATTATTTCAACTTTGTATAGCGATGCACTTTTACATACGACATGCACTCACAGCAATTGGTAATATGAAGAACAGATGAGCGAAAATAAAATACCGCACAGTAAGGGATTAGTGACAGAAACTCGTTGCGCTGCAATTCCTGTATAACAATGTACGTACAGGTCCGGCGCTAGCCCGCCGGATTTAAAAAGTGTCTTCTTCTCTAAACGAAGGCCTAAGAGCGTTGCAAGAACTAGGAATTGGAAAAATGAGGATTAACATCAACAAAGCCATGGTTACATTGTCTAATATATAGACGCTGACGCTGACGCTTACAAATATCCAGATGTAACGATAGAACATGACGGCAATATAGAACTTGAAATAAACGAATGAATTGGCTCTGCAGCTCGAGTGTACCATCTCGTAAGCAATTCTTTCATGGGAAGAAGAAAGATGAGGAGGAACAGCAAGTTGACGCTATACAGAAAGGCGAATCTCAGGTTCTCACAAATCGATTAAAAAGTAAAATACAAGTGATAGGATGTGTGAAATATTGGTTAAAGTTATCAATAGCATTTAATCAATAGATGCGCTTACATTTGCGTCAACATCGGCAATCTGGCATCCAGCCACACACATTTGTCGCAGAGCGGCATATTACAAAAAAGGACAAAGACTAATATTTAAAAATAACCACGAAAGACTACATGAAAATATAATACATTCCCGATACCAAAAGAAATATTGCATACTTATCAATATTCATTCGACAACAAAATAATTTAATACTATCACGGAATATTTGCGTTATTGTCGCGACATCTAGTGACAAACTGTACAAGTGGCTAGTTCAAATTGTAAAAGCGCGCTCTGATTGGCTCCTTCTGTTTGCAGGTTTAGAATTATTCCTATTTTAGAAGTTCTTTTTCGCCGCAGAAATAGAATTTGCTGGACGAAATTTGATTATATAAGTAGCCGTATAAATAAGTTAGTTTTAATATTATTTACGTTTGTGTAAAAGTCGAAGTATTTGTAAATAGCGTTAAAGTTATTGAATTATTGTAAGAGCTTTTGTGTGAATATTTGATTCAACAATGTGTGTTTAAATTTTATCAAACCCAGCTCTATATTCGAAAGTTAAATTCGTGACAATGTTTAACATAATTAATTCTACTCATAAATCAAACGATCAGTTTTCATAATTCTTTTAGGCCTAATAGCACTAAAATGGTTCAAATTGATATTAACGATTTCTCTCTGACTTTCAGAATAACTGTGGGTTCACTACACTCTGTAAGTGTTTCACTGTCAATTAAAGCGCTTTGAATTTTAATTTGCCGAATTTGATATGTGTCGCTTCCATGATTTGTCTAATTTTAACAATGTACGTACAATTTCCTTGGTCGCTTTTTGTATATATGTGGGAGTTTTCCGTGGTAATAGCATCCTTGATATTATGGTTAAATGAAAATCGTGCTTAACACTTCGATCATGTATATGTATATATATATGGATATTGTAAAATCAAACACGTTTGTTCTCGGCCAAAATCTATATTCAACTATCCCTTACAGTTTACCAATTGTGTGTGTGACTCATTGTCATTCTATTCTACACGACAGCCCTGGAGGCAGATCGCTACTAGTTAGTGGATATTATTTTTTCGATTCACGTATCAGTACTCGGCCTGTATATGTATATGGATTTCGGTAAAATTTATTCACAAATATCAAAATCGGAAAATTATACAACTGCAGGTTTCTCATATTCATACTATGCGAAAATTCCTCTAAATCCTTGATAACCTGAGATTAAATCTGTAGAGCAAACAATTTTGTCCCTGAAGCTCAAAATACGGACACTACTTTAACAATAACACAACTTATATCTTCTATGACACGATATCCTAAAAAAAACTTAAAACGATTTTAATTTAAATCTCTATTTATTCATTGGTATAAAACAAATATACATTTTACATATATATGTACAAAAAATCAGACAGTAATAGCCTATTAATATCTGTATCCATTCTGGTCGTTAGAACTGCCGGGATAACCAACTTCAGATGCAGCCGAACGCGCCGCTTCTTCAGCAGTTGCTTGGATATCCTTGTGGATATGATCACCAGCTGGACGGAATCCATTTTCATCAGCGACATAATTCACCGTATACGAATGACCGTCGTCTCCGACGTAAGAATATGTCCCTTGCACAACAGTCACTCCACCCTCCGGAGCGACATCTTTAACTTGACCGACTTCCTGTTGGCTGATTTTGTTTTCAGTTTCGTATTCGAAGTGGTAGTTTCCATCGCCGTTATTGGCATTGTTGAAACGAAGGATATTGGCCCTGGCATCGGCACGACCGTATGAACCACCATTACCGTTATAATGACCGGGTGGTCCATATACGGGCGCAGGTCCTACTGAACTGGACGCAGCTTGATAAGAAGATTGTCCGTTGAAAGTGGACGATGGGAAGTGTGCTCCAGTGAGACCACCATTGGATCCGGCGAAGTGGTGTCCGTTTCCATTGACAGGTCGCCTACTAGATGGAGCCAAATATCTATTATTGAGAAGTCCGGAACCCGAATGTCCTCCGTTAAAACCACCATTAGATCCAGGTAAGAAGTGTCCATTTCCATTACCGTTAGGTCTTCCAATGGTAGAAGATGGTGGTAAGTATCTGTTATTCAAGGGCACGCCGTACTGTTGTGATCTTGCAGGTACGGACACTAAATCTTCACCATTAACGTTACCAATGGGAACATCTAAGAAATCTCCATTTCCACCAGAAATTTGGGCATTTGATGGAGGTAAGTAAGTGTTATCTAAGCGTCCTGCGGATGCGACGCCCAAACATAACAAAATGATCCACTGAAATACACAAACTTATTAATAACAATAAGTATTATTATATTAATATATTACCATTTTTTTGCTTAATACGATGTATCTCCTAAGAGGTTTCGAAGTGAATATGATAGAAATATGTTGTCTTAAAAGACTTATATACCCCGCTAGAAAGCAATTTACGCGATACTAAATATTGCGTTCCTAAAGTGTATCAATATGTAGGTGTATTGAAAAAAATGATCTTCAAGGTAACCTATTCATTAAATGATTATTTAACCATCCAAAGAAAGTGTTTTCAATCTGTCGTTTCATAACTTACGCTTAATTACAGGTGGCATCGCTGTCCAATTATTCCAACTCCCCCAATTAATACGCGGTAGCAAACATAATACCCAAGGTTGTGACGAAGTAAAGCTCGCCGGCCAAGCGATAAAGACTGCACCTTTAGCAATTATACACATCATCAAAGCAACTTGTTGAAAAGTAATAGCCCATTAATACGATGTTAATGGTAATATAATAAAATCTGTGGTTCTGAAAAATGCAGATTGCATCTGCAAATCTACTTAACATACTTATTATAGTGCGTTTTGTATGCAACACAAGTTTACAGGTCATTCAAAATTCATTTTACTGGGATTTAGTATTATCTTAGTCCCATTAATAATAAAACCAAATAATGTGATAATCAGTTAAGTGTAATAGGTACCGAGATATTAATTTTAGGCGCACCCGACTATAGCCCTAATGTGAGACGCAAAAGAGGTATTCGTGTCATTGTAAAGAACCTTCAGAAGGAAAGTTTTTTCATTATCATTTTTTGATGCGTAGAGGTAATTCAAATACACTCCTTCCTTGTACACATTGATAGGAAAAGGCCGGATAATATGCAGTTTGCATAAATTTTCATATTTGCATAATATATGCATTTTGTATATTATTTGCATATTTTGTA